>PVJS01000140.1:49685-166597 GCA_004027185.1 Glis glis | reverse complement strand
AGTCTTATAGGTTTGTGTATGTACATCATGTGCTATAGTGTGTTTCCCTCCACCCCCCTCCCAACTCCCTCAGTTAGGTCACCTTCTTTGTCCATCTAAAGATATAAAATATAAATATAATATATAATATATAATATATGAAATATAGTACCTGCTGGGTTTGTAGCTTGGGGGCAGAACTCTACTGGGTTCAATCTCCAGTGCCCCATAAAATAATAAAATAAAATAAAATAAAAGTAAAAGTTCTAAGGGCTTCTTTTTTTTTTTTTTTTGCAGTACCAGGGATTGAACGCAGGGGCGTTCTACCTCCGCGCTACACCCCCGGCCCTATTTTTTGTACTTTATTTTGAAACCGGGTCTCACAAAGTTGCGGAGGGCCTCACTAGGTAGAGAGAGAGAGAGAAACAGGGAGAGAGAGAGAGAGAGAGAGAGAGCTGAGGCTGGCCACGAACCCAGATCCTCCGGTTTCCACCTCCCAAAGTACTGGGATTCCAAGTGTGCGCCACCACGCCCGGCTTTCTAAGGGCTTTCTTTACACACACACACACACACACACACACACACACACACACCCTAGATATGACCATATGCAATCTTTGTGTGTGTCCAATAGGAGAATGAACAGTACAGATAAGGAGAAAGCACATGAAGCGAATCCACCTGTACTCAGTTGTCCCTCAGTGTCCATGGTGGGCTGGTTCTAGGACACCCCCCTTGAACACCAAAATCCAAGGATGCTCAAGTCCCATTTATAAAATGATGTAGTATTCGCATATGACACACCCATATCCTCCTGTATAATTTCAATCCTTTCTAGATGACTCTCAGTACAATATAGATGCTGTGCAAATAGTCTTGACCCTGTATAATTTAAGGAATAATGACAAGTTAAAAAAAAGAGTCTATACATGTTCAGGGAAGACACAAACTTTTTCCCAGTATTTTTGATTGGCAGATGATGAAACCAACAGATAAAGAACCCGTAGATATGGAGGGCTCACTGCCCTGAATAGCAGATAAGCAGATTCTCTGGTGCGTATCCCCCTGTTCACAGACAGTTAATATTAAGCAATAACTGTTAACCCTCATGGAGCACCCTGGGTACTGTTCTAAAGGCTCCCTGTGAATTTTCCATGAATCCTTTTCATTTGATTATTATTGTCCCCACTGTACAGATGAGGAGACCGAGGGGGAGCTTGTCCAATGGCCGGCTCGTGGTCACCAGGTCATGGCAGAGCAGGATTTGGCCTGCGTCACCCCGGCTGAGGCGCCTCCAGCTTTGTTGCCATGCTCCTGCCTCCGGCTCATCAACCCCAGGGACTGCCTTTAGCCTGTTCCCTTGGCACTGTCACAACCCTTCCCCTGCTGTTTCTGGCCCAGGAGGCAGGGCCTTGGGCTCCAGCATGCTCTAGGGGCATCCCTTCCTGAGGAGTCCTCACTCCTCCCAGCTGCTGCACGTCTAAGTTTCAGTTCTGGGGAAGCAGGCCAGGAGCTCCTATTAGGAGAGGCGATACCTTCTCAGTTCCCTTTAAATTGTACTACACAGGAATCTGAAAACCCTGCTACCAGTCCAGGATAGCGAAACCCCATATAGAAAGACCACTTAGAAGGAGACAATATCGATTATGATGTGCAGCAGGAGACACGCTTGTCTGGGAGGGAGGGATTGGGGCCCGAAACACTTCTGTGAATTCCATCCCTTAATCTGCAAAACAAAGACACTGGGCAGATGATCTCAAAGGTCCCTTCCCATTCTAAACAACAACAACAACAACAACCTGTAGTTCAACCTGCACACAAAAGAAACAAATATTTAATAAGTAGTACATCTTCTGTATTTCCATGCCTGACCTGCTGTTGTTTTCACTTGCAAGAAACCATCCGAGATGGAGTACGATCCACCATTCAAGTTGCCCCCATGGGCTGGGCAGCCCTACGAGGAGCCTGCAGAGCATCAGGGGTTGTTGGCAGAAACAAGAAAACCATTAAGTGCAGCTACGTGTTCTCCAACCACCATCAGAGGGAGGCAGAACGAAGTCTGAGAAAGAGGGAGGGCTGAGCGGAAGCGAAGTCGGTCAACACTCCAGGAACTTGTAAAAATGCAATTACAGAGAAATCAAAGAAGAAAGCATTCCCTGCTGCACCTACACATACATGGAAAATCTGCCCACTCAAAGAAACATACTTTAGAAGATTCAAGTAAGGGGGGGCTATCTCCCCTAAAAAAGGACTCCCCAATTCTTGCAGAGAAAAAATAAAAATCTGATAAGTCAAGTCACATGGCTGGTATGATCCAAACCCAGAGGCCATGGATGAGTGGATGGAGTGGATGAGGATGGAGTGGATGAGGATGGAGTGGATGAGTGGATGAGAAGGATGGATGTTTTCAGTAGGTGCTCACATAAGGGGAGAAAATGATAAGAATGTCTGAAATTCTAGTTTAAAAGAACCGGCGTTTCAGAAAGCAGTGTCTATGCAACAAAGGTTTATGTAATAGGCGGACCATGAACGAAGATGGTAGAGTATCAGCTATGGGGTGATTCACTTCCGGAGACACTGAAAACCTTGGGCGGGGGGGAAACTGAATCAACCTTATCAGAATGATCAAAGATAGTGAAAGATGATCAAAGACAGCTCAGCAACCCAGGAAACCTTAGCCACAGAAACAGGGCAGGAGAGCTTGCACTGTGGGATTTGAACTTGCCTTCGCCCACCCCCTACCCAGTCCAGTAGTGATTTCCTCATGGACACCTGGCTCTGGAGGGAGCAGAGTGGATCTTACACACAAGGAATCACATTTGTTGGTTTTGACCTATTTGGTTTTCCTAAAAGACTGATGCAAGGAATTAACTCAAAAGGAAAATACAAAATCTGAACACATCTAGAACTAGCAAAAAGCTTGAACTGGTGATCAAAAGCTTTCAACAAAGAAAACCCCACAGTCAGATGGCTCCCCTGGCAATTCCTACCAAATATTTAGAGAAGAATTTACTCCAATCCTTCTCAAAATCTTTCGAAGTTAAGAGACTAGGGAATATTTCCTAACTCTTTTTATGATGTCACCCTTCCAAAGCCAGGTAGAGGCTTTACAAGAAAAGAAAACTAGAGAACAATATTCCTAATGAATATATATGTAACATTTTTTATCAGAATACTAGCAAATAGAGTCTAGAAGCATGCTGCAGGGATTATATATCACCACAATCAAGTGAGATTTAGCTCAGGAACACAACAGTCATTCCACAAACAAAAATCAATGCAAGTCAGCAATACATTATCCATAAAGAAAGAAGGAAGGAAAAAAGGAAAACCAACATGATCCTCTCTATTGATACAGCAAAAGCATACGACAAAATGCAGCGCCTTTTAATGATAAAAAGAAACTCAACAAACTAGAAGTAGAAGTTCCTCCACATGTCAGAAACAGTGCACAAAAAAACTCCAGCTAACATCACACTCAACGACAAAAGACCAGGAACAAGACACCAACGTATGTTATCACTTTAGTCCACGTATTACTGGAAGTTCTAGCCCATGCAATTAGGCAGGAGAAAGAAGTAAAAGGTACCAAACTGGAAAGAAACAAGTGAAGTTATCATTATTTATATATGACCTACAGAAAATATAAGAATTTGTGCACACACATACACTCACACATAGAGTTAAGAGTTAATAAACTCGTTAATGGATTGAAGTTCATCACAGGATGAACTTGCCACAAGTCCACTGCTCTTCCATATACTAGCAATGGACAATCCAAAAAGATAATTAAGAAAGCAACGCCATTCACTCTACCATAAATAATACTTAGGGATCAATTTAACCAAGTCTTACATATGTAGAACTGCGAAACATTGTTTAAAAACTAAAGAATGCACAAATAAATGAACACAGAATATGACATCCCATGCTCGTGGACTGGAACATTTAATATTGTTAAGATGTCAATATCACAAAACAATCTATAGATTCAATGCAATCCCAATCAAAACATCAAAGGCTTCTGCAAATGTGAAATAGCCGATGTGTAAATTCATGTGAAATTTCAAGGGTCCCCAAGTAGCCAAGACAATCTTTTTTTCTTTTTTTGCGGTACCGGGGATTGAACCCAGGGGCGTTCTACTTCCACGCCACACCCCCGGCCCTATTTTTTATACTTTATTTTGAAACCGGGTCTCACGAAGTTGCGGAGGGCCTCACTAAGTAGAGAGAGAGAGAGAGAGAGAGAGACAAGGAGAGAGAGAGAGAGAGCTGAGGCTGGCCGCGAACCCGGATCCTCTGGTCTCCGCCTCCCAAAGTACTGGAATTACAAGCGTGCGCCACCACGCCCGGCCAAGACAATCTTGAAAAAGAACTAATTTGAATGTCTCATACAGCCCACTTTCAAAACTTTCCACAAAGTACAATAGACAACAAAGTATAGTACTGGCATAAAAGTAACAATATACATCAATGGAATAAAATTGAGAGTCTAGAAATAATCCCATAGAGATCAGTTGATTTTTTCATCAAATGTGTCAATATCATTGAGGGAAATAACAGCCTCTTCATTAAATGATTCTG
The DNA here is from genome assembly GCA_004027185.1 of Glis glis. Taxonomy (NCBI): domain Eukaryota; kingdom Metazoa; phylum Chordata; class Mammalia; order Rodentia; family Gliridae; genus Glis; species Glis glis. The sequence goes on along the minus strand of PVJS01000140.1, from coordinate 162,034 downwards.
GGACAAGTGGATACCCACATGGAAATGCAGTTGGATTCTTACCTCACATCACATACAAAAATTAACTCAAAATGGATCATAAATTTAAAAGCTGCAACTATCGGACTCATTGGGTAAATCTTTATTTGGCAATGCTCCTTTAAATATGACGCCAAAAGCATAAGTAAAAACTGAAAAAAAGGTATGTCTGGCTTCGTCAATCTTTTGTGCACTGAAGTATCAAGAGAGTGAAGACAACCAGTAGAATAGGAGGAAATTTTGCAAATCATATATCTGTTGAGGGTTTAATATCCAGAATATATTTAAGAGAGGAAAGAAAACTTCAACAGTAAAAAGACAATTCAATTTTTTAAATGATCAAAAGATTTGAATAGGTATTTCTCTGAGGCAAATATACAAATGGCCAGTCAACCCATGAGAAAGTGTCCAGTGTTCTTAGTCATCAGGAAAATGCAAATCAAAAAACACAAGATACCACCTCCTACCCACTAGGATGACCGTTTAAGAGAATAACAGGTGTTGTTGAGAATGTGGAGAAATGGGAAACTTACTTCATTGCTGGTGGAGAAATAAGATGAGGCAGGTGCAGTGCAAAACAGCTCTGTAGCTCCTCAGTAAGTTAAACATAGAATTGCCCAGATGGCCCAGAAGTTCCACTCCTAACTCTATAGCCAAAAGAACTGAAAACACGTGTTCAAACAAGAATTTGTTTACCAGTGTTCACATTAGTTCTGTTAACAATAGATAAAAGGCAAAAACAACTTAAATGTTCATCAACAGACGAAAGGATACATAAAGTGTGATATATCCATACAAGGGAATATTACTTGGTTATGAAAAGTACTGGCACCCAGTGCCACACGGATGAACCTTGAATACACTATGCTAAGTGAAACCAGCCAGACACAAAGGCCACACGGTATATGAATCCATTTATAGGAAATGTTCAGAATGAAAGAATGCATACAGACAGAAGGCAGATTGGTGTTTGCCATCCTGACGAGACAGCCTCTCTTCTCCTACCCACAGCCTTTCTGCACAATCGGCCACTGTGCCCTGTGTGCAAGGTTCTCCAATCTGAGATCCTTTCTCTGCCCTTCCCACCTTGAGGTGTGGAAGGGGCTGCTGCTCTAGCAACCCAGGAGGGAGTCCTGAAAACCACAGTTTTCTCTCTGCACTATTTCTCAACTCTAAGTCCAGTTGAAGGGCTCAGGTTGTGCCCCAGAGCCACCCGGGGAGTTTTCTTATCTACACCAGTCCTCTGGGGGATAGGCTGACCTGCTCCCTAGGAGGATACAACAGCCCACGGCCTCCTGAAGGTGACTCTTTCCTTTCCAGAATTATTAGTGCCACAGGAAGGAGAAGGACGGGAAGCAGCTGGGTCCTCCTCACTCCACACAGGTGTCCCTAAAGGGGCTGCCCTCTCCAATCAAAAGTGAATCTCACATCCCACACCCCCTGGATCTGCTGCATCCCACACACCTGGCCAACTCACTGTCTCCCTGGGGACTTTTCCTGACTTCTGGCTCCTCCCTCCTTGCCTCCATGAGCCTGGACTGTCCAGGGTCCATCCTGCATCCCGTTTCTGTCTCTCACTCTCACAATACTACACGCCACACTACACACTGCATACCACACTCTCACAATGCTACACACATATAGACTCACTCACCCACAAACACCACACGATCACGTCAAGCTTGTGTACACATTCCTGCACATGCACACAAGCTCACATGCACACAGGTGTGTGTGTGTGAACACACATACTCACACACCGCTCACATATGTGCACACGCACACACACACACACACACACACACACACATAGTCATTCACACACTTCAGGCTCTCCTTCTTCCCATTTCCTACTTTATTTTTCCAAACAGAACCTACACTATGTGGCATATTACATATTTCCTTTCTTAAAAATCACCTCACCTGCACTTTAAAATATAGGTGCTGTTAGTTCAAAGCTACTGTTTTGTTAACGGCTCCATTCCCAGCCCTCCAGGAGTTTCTGGAACTTACAAATGTTTACAAATGTTACAGAACCAGTTAGCACTGCAGAGCTCAAAAAAACAAGCGCTCTGAATCGGGCGTGGAAGCTATGATGGGAGGGACTGCAGCCCTGTCCACAGTCCCGCCTTGACCCCATTCCCCAGCCCCGGCTCACCTCGGCGGAGGTTTCCAGCCCTGAGGTGACTTAGATATGCTGCTCTGCTTCACAGAACTGCGTCTTCCCTGGGGGTCAGATACAGCTCTGATCAGCTCAAAAGCTGACACTGCTGTAGATGCAGGTTGGAAAGGACCTCCTAGGTCATCGAACTCATCTCTCTGCCTCCAGCAAACAAGCCAAGAATAGGAGTTGGCTCCAGTGTGGCATGCTACTGGAGATGGCGTGATGTTTTATGAGGGACAGCTTGAGAAGACATGATCTAGGCATGGCTTGTTTCTTTTGCCTGTGGAACCTTCCTGGGAAAGGAAGTCCCAGTTCCCTGAAGGGGTTGACTGGCCCCCAGTGCCTGCCCTTGATCTGGATGAGGACAGGGACAGAAATGCACATAGAGAGTCCTACAGACGTGGACTGGAAACAAGAACTTTTCTTAGCCAAACTCTGAGATGACAAGACGGACCTGCCAAGAATCCTCCAGAACTGGATTGCTGCACACTAGATACTGTGCAGCCCATCAGTACATTCATATAAACCAGAAGATGTCTGCATCCTTCATCTAACAAGTAGCAAATCCTGTACACTAAAAAAAAATGTTAAACTAACCTAAACTTATGTCTTATAAAATGTGTGAAGGCAGATGGGCTAAGAACTGTCTTCGGTTCTGAGAAGAAGCTGGAGCTTAAGTCCGGCGGGTTCTGTGACTTGTCCAAGTTATGTAGACACACACTGGGAAGTGGAGTGCACCTGTGCCAGGTCCCAGTGCACCACTCTGAGTCTACTCTGCCTTCACAGCTATGGAGAACTGGTCAGCTCAGTGGCGGCTTGATTCCTACTCCATAGTCCTGATAGAACAGGTTGGGGAGGGGGGTTGTTTCAGCATTCTCACGCTATAACCCAAAAGCAACTGACCACGTAACTCAGAGGAACGAAGACTGATTTGCTCATAGTTGCTTAGAGATTCTGGGTTCAGACTATGTGAGGTTGGCGTCCGCGGATCTCAGGGCATGGTGGCAGGAAACAGAGAGAGGGAGAGCACAGGGGCTCTGCTCTCATCATGCAGACCGGAAGCAGAGAGAGCGAGAGAACGAGGTTCTTCTCTCACATCATGGAAGCCAGAAACAAGCGAGCAAGCAAGCAAGGGGATTCAAAGGCACAGCACAGCCCCTAAGGCCGCACTCCCAGGGACCTGCCTTCTCCAGCCACACCTCACTGGCCTAGGTTACCTCCCAGATAAATCCATTGTAATGTACTGATAAGGACTTAATCACATAACATTAATATATGAGCTCTTCAGGGGACATTCTATAGCTAACCATAACAGGGGTCTTTCATCCACAGGGGACTCCCTCCCCCACCTCCTGCCCCCGGGGAATATGTCACACAGGGAAGCCAGGAGTGGTGGCAGACGTGTTCAGATCCATAAACATTCATTTATCTCATCCCTCACACCCACATCGTTTATAGAAGACAGGGAACCATCAAAATGCCCAAAAGTTCAATTGTTTAAAATTCTGTAATGCATTTAATCTTAAGAATCAAGGAGGACGAAGAAACTGGGAGAACAGCAAGTTCTTACATTAAGTTCTGCCATTTATACTATACATTTGGAGTGCATTTGACTTTGATGAAATGTTTCTGATGTTAGTTACAGTCAAGTATGTGAGTCACTATCTCCCATTAAAAATCAGAATATATTCAAACAGCATAAATTATGATTTTAGATTTAGAGGAGAGTAAATTGGAAAGTTTTCAAATCATAAGAAGGTCATACAATATGTTAAAATAATGTGCCAAGCATAAAAATAATCCAAAGTATTTTTATCACATTTTTAATTAATGTCTTAATATTTTTAAATTAACTGAAACTTGCTGCTACCTCCCTCTAAGGTATGAGTACATGTTACCTCACTCAATCTCTCCCTATCACAGGTCATGATCAAAGAAAGGTCGTCACTGGTCACCAGGTTAGGAATTTCAAAGTTAAAATGAGTAATATCCAGTTATTGAAAGAGGGAAAACAGTGGCCATCTACATTGCTGATGGAAGTAAGTTGAGACATATTTTTAAAATGTTTTAAAATGAAGTCTAGCAGTAGTTATACAAATTTTAATGCATAGATGTATGGAATGGCAGTTGCATTGCTAGGTACGTCTCCTACAGAAATATCCCCACATGTATATAAGAATGAATATGTAAGAATATTTAATTCCAATCGATTTGTTTGGAGAAAAACTGGGAAAACCATAAAAAAATACTGGTTAAGCCGGGCGTGGTGGCGCACGTGTGTAATCCCAGTACTTTGGGAGGCAGAGACCGGAGGATCCAGGTTCGCAGCCAGCCTCAGCTCTCTCTCTCTCTCTCTCTCTCTCTCTCTCTCTCTCCCTGTCTCTCTCTGTCTCTGTCTCTGTCTCTCTCTCTCTCTGTCTCTCTCTCTCTCTGTCTCTACTTAGTGAGCACCTTCGCAACTTCATGAGACCTGGTTTCAAAATAAAGTATAAAAAATAGGGCCGGGGGTGTAGCGCAGAGGTAGAACGCCCCTGGGTTCAATCCCCAATACCACAAAAAAAAAAAATACTGGTTAAAAAAACAGAGAGTGTATCCCTTCTATAGACTATTTTGCATCAATTAAGTAGAAGGGGGCACATCTGTGAACTTCATGTGAAAGGTGATGTATTGTTTTAGAACCAAGTGGGCCTTAAAATTATTTCATGGAAGCAAATTTGCAGTTAATAAAATTGCAGCCCATAGGTGTGACATCTCATAGGGGTGGACTCAACTCATCTCTAACACCCCTCGAAGAGTCCCATGGTAATGAAGTATTAACCTTCAATCCAGCCTCCCAATGAGGTTTCTTATGTGGTGTGTCCTGCTCTCCTTCAAAGCTACACCTGCTGAGTATGAAATAAGTTCCAAGTTGCTCTTGATAGATTCTGGCAAGAATCACTTGTATGAATTGCTGAGATTAGAAACCCTTCGATGATTATAAAAGTCCCAGAGACTGTGTGAGTGGCCCCAAGTGCTGAGTAATCAATTAACAGATGCCAACAGTGGACCGAGAGTCACATTTACATTGGCCCCATTGGCTCAGAGATTCGAGGAGGCAGCGCTTCTGCGGGTGGCCTCTCCTTCTATATACTCTGGTTTTGTGGCTTTACCACTGGCTTTCCCAGTGATGGAAATCAATGGTCACTTGTTGAGCCCGGTTAAAACAAGTTTAGTGTCTGCTCCATAGGACTGTGGATTGCTTTCCTACCTTGTACTCACATTTGTTAGCTGTTTATACCTGGCCCCCAACTTATAATGGCTCAATTTTATTTTTCTTTTATTTTAAACTTAACAGTGGCACAAAAGTAGAAATTCTGATGCATTCATGAAAACTGTACTTTGAATTTTTATCTTTTCCCAAGCTAGTGATATATACTACAATATTCTCTCAAAATACTGGGCAGGCTCAGTGAGCCTCAGCTTCCAATCAGCTACACAATCACCAAGAGAAACAGACGACACTCTACGGTACACTGTGCTGCTAAGCTGTGATGCTCAGGAGGCTAGGCAGAGTAAATGCATTTTAATTGCAATATTTTCCACCTACAATAAGTTTGTCAGGACGTAACCTTACTGTAAGTTGAGGGGCATCTGTATTTGTTTTCTATGATGTAAAACAAACATAATTAGTTAACTGATTGATAAGCATTTATCAACTTATCATTTATCAACTTTTTAAACAATGAACCTTAAACTTTCTGGAAGCTTCTCTGACTCTTGTATCATCCAGTCTCAGGCAACCCTAAACATCCTATGTCCACACTGTACCGTGGCCCTGTCTTCTCAGTGTCCACTTGTCTGTCTCACTACTAAAGCTCCTTGGATTAAAGACCAAGGCAACCTCAACGGATGCCACCATCTCTGCTCAGGGTCAGGGCAGAACAGACACCTTTTCTATCTAAAGAGGAAGGATCCTGCCAGGTGCGATGGAAACACAGATGTTAAGAATTTCATCCTATCCAGAAAATGAGACGTGTTCCTGGGAAACTAAGAAGTAGGAAAAAAAAAACAGTGCAACCAAAAGGTCTAAAAAAGCCACAACAGCCTGTGGGAATAGAGACATCAGACTAGCAGGCATAATCCAGACAGACTCAAGGACCATATAGGATTTGAGTCCAGACTGAAGGAATGAGAATCTACAGTGGGGTTGGATTATGTAGGCAGGTGTGCGGTTGAAGGAGGGAGTCGAGGCGAGAGGAGGGCTGAGTGGGACACAGTGTGGTCCTGCTGAGACACAGGGTCCTGGGGGGAGGAAGTCGAGTCTCTCCACAGCGCACTCAGCTCAGATGCTGTGGATCATGTAACCTGCAAGTTACTACTAGTACAGGTCGAGCATCCCTAATCCCAAACCCCAAATCTGAAATGTTCCAGAATATGAAAATTTCTGAGCACTGACAAGATCCACAAGTGGGAGATCCCACACCAGGAAACTCTGTTTCATGCACAAAATTATGTTAAATATTGCAGAAAATTAGCTGGCTGGTGGTTCACGCCTGTAATCCCAGTACTTGAAAGGGTGAGACAGGAGGGGCTCAGGTTCGAGGCCGGCTTCTCCAACTTAGTGAGACCCTGTTTAAAAAAAATAAAAAGGGCTGGAGGTGTAGCTCAGAGGTATAACTCCTCTGGGTTCAATCCCCAGTTTAAAAAAAATTACCTTCATGCTATGTGTATAAGGTGTATATGTAATACAAATGAATTTTGTGTTTAGAATTGGGTCCCATCCCAAAGATGTTTCATAATGCATATGTAAACATTCCCAAATCCCAGAAAATTGAAGATCCAAAACACTTCTGGTTCCAAGTGTTTTGGATAAAAGATGTTCAACCTGTGCTTGGAATGTGATCGCGTAAATGGGAAAAATTTAGTGGTTTATCTTCACACCATGGAAAAACTGACGCTTATTGAATGAATGTAGTGAAAAGGAGGTATAAAAACAAACATTTACTCAAACACTGCTCACAGACCCTTAAAGCACCCATACTCCACATTTATGGTAAAATGCTACAGCAGATGGGGTCCGGGGCTTTGTGATGCTATTTGAAAACAATTCATTTGTGAATTTCAACACCCTTCATGAGGGTACCTTCGTTTGGCCTTTGCATCTAGCTATATGCTCATGGAAGTAAGGAGAACGTCTTGGAAAGTAGACGATGAGGTTTTTTTTCCCCAGTAATTCAGATTTCCATCTATTCAGATGACTAAAATATTGATGTAGTTAGGTAGCTTCCTTGATGAATAAATTCAAGAAAAAAAATGGCCTTAGTCTTTGTTAAAACAGAGGTTGGTTTGCTTGTCTGCAAGTATTATTTTAGTAATAAAAACTGCCTTCCATTTTTTCTCCCTCTGTCTCATTTATGTTATACTAAGCCCAGTTTCCATTACCATTAAAAACACACAAACAAAAAAAACATATTTTGGGAGGTTTTGGCTGGCATGATCATTTCTTGATAGTGTAAGTGATAATAACAAAACCTAGTTTATACTACACACATATACACCCCCCCACACACACACACATACACACACACTCATGCTCTCACACACTTTTTCTAGCAAAAAAAGAATGGTTAATGGACAAAACCTGGGGTTCTGAGAGCCCTATATAAGGAGGAGAAAGATGCACAGACCTAAAAGGAACTCTGTCCCCATTTCTTGAATTGAGGCGCGAGAAATGGAGGGCCTGGAGCAGGTCCTACAAGGACACAGAACCCTGCCATGCTCTTCAAAATCCCTGGTCTTTATTCTCCAAGCCCGAGGTACACCGAGACTTTCATTGCTGGGAACGTTAAAAGACATCTTGTGGTTTCTGAGAGTTATTTCTCATCCTTCTGTCTATGAGCTAAATAAGCTTTCTTTCTTTATCTGATCCACGTAAATCACATTTTCTGCCCACTACTTAATGACTCTGTGGTTTTGCCTTGATGGTAAATTCTCTAGGACACGCCTCTTCAGCTGTGGGGTGGGAGGCAAGCCAGCCCTCCTGTGAGTGGCTCTGAATTGGGTTCCATTCAGTGCAGGGCATCGTTCATCACGATCCTTCTTAAAACATTTGTCATCCGAAACTTTGCCCACCAAAGATGTTTGTTTTATGATTTTTAAAATTCTGTTATGAATGCTAATGGATGTCATACATACTCCTGTATTATTCCCCAGCTATAGGGAAGACTGTGTGTCTAAGAAGTCTGGATTCTTTCTTTTATAACTATATCTGCAACTTCATCTCCTTTGACTAAAAGCAGGAAAATGTCTTTGACTTTGAGACTTGAGTAGGTGTTTAAGTTAGAGATCAAACGCCCTGTGACTTACTTTCCCCAAGTGTTTCAGCATTTGATGCTATGGGCGATGGCAGGCAGGACTGCTGCCTTCCTCCCAGGGCAGGCTCGGCAGCAGGGTCCAAGCCCTGTTAGGACCCATCTACCCACCCACCCAGAATAGGACTCAGGGACTCTTCATAACCAGAGAGCAGGACAGAGCTGGCCATGATGACAGCTGGCATTTTATTTACAATGTGTGTGACCGTTCACCTTGCCACACCACTGGAAGCGCAGTAGGATGGGTTCAGATAAAGCCTGTAACTCAGGCTTCTCTCGGTCCCCAAGAGAACTCTCACCAAGATGACAACTCAATTCAATAAAATGTGCCCAGTCAAGGGCTACTGGAGGCATCTGCCACACCAGCAAATACAGTTCCAAGGGTCTTCGTTAATATTAAAAATCTATTTAATGCCCATGGGGTGAAGCTGTAAACATTTGAGAAATGTGTCTCTGGTGAGTGGAGTCACCCACGACGATGGGCTCAGTTGTGGGCTGTTAAGATGGCGGCTCTGGGAAGCAGGTGCTGCTGTGATAGAATGAAAGGGACTTCAGCTCCGCCTGGCCACCGGGCGTTGACTCCGACTTCTCTCCCTCCTGGCCCACAGAACAGAGGAGAGTTTCTCACCATCGATAGTCTCTGACATCCATTGGGGGACCAGCCTCCTCTGGTTCTCTGCCATGTCATACACACACACAATGAATATTACCAAGCATAGAATAGTCTGAGACCCTGCCATCTATGGCAACATGGATGGAAATGGAGGAATTGTGTCAAGTGAACCTACGCCAGGCACAGAAAGACAAATACCACGTGATCTCGCTTATGTGTAGAAGCTAAGTAAGTTGATTTCATAGACGTAGAATAAAATAAAAAAGTAGAATAAAACTGGAGACTAAGAGTGGAGGGGGACAGGGATAGAGGAAGGTTTGCTAACGGGTACCAAAGCACTGTTAGATAGAAGAAATAAGTACCACCATTCGACAGCACAGTAGGGTGGCTGTAGTTTACCATGATTTATCAGTATTTTATAAATCTCAGGAGAGAGGAGTTGAAAGTTTCCCAACACACGGAAATGATAGATGTTAAAGGAGAGCAAAATGCTCATGAGCCTGATTTGATCAACAGACATCGTACACACATAGAGAATTATCTCACAGTAACCCACAAATATGTTCAACTTAAAAAATAAATAAAATTATTTTTAAAATAAAGTAAAATAACATGCAAAGAATGAAAAATAAATAACACTGTCTCTGATCACTCATTCCCCAGTGTGTTTTCCTGGGCTATTTCTGTACCAGTAGGCCCCCGGTGGTTTTTGTAAGCCTTGGGACAACTTCAGAGAGGAGGCATCTATTAAGGGAAGATTACTCTCTTCCAAATGCACTCGGTTCCTTTGAAGTGTCAACATACCACCTGGCCATTCACCTGATCCCTGGAGACTACGCCTCGCCTAAAACCAGTCCATCAAAAACCCAACCTCTACCTGCTGAGAGTGAACCAGGACTTATTTTAGGGTGATGCCTTTCTTCCAGGAATAGGATCAAGAGAAGAGGAACCTGAGAAGGTGAGAGGTGATTCTTATTGAATCCTCCACCAAACCCTCCTTTGCCATTAAAGGTCCGACCAGGCTCTGTCTGAGGCGGGCACCAGCCAGTCCTCAAGCTGCTCTTAGATGTGTTAAAGGCCGTGTGCTCACTTTGCCTTGCTTTTAAGCAAGGCGAGGGAAGTCTTAGTTCTTTTTAATAACGTGCGTAAGTAGCAGGCTCTGAAGCTGGCTGCACTGGCTGAGAAAGCCAAGCAAGCTTGCCGCCCATCCCTCTCAAGGCTCCTTCATGAACCAGCTCCACCACCGTTCTGTCGCCTTTCATCCCCGCCGCCGGATCCATCCTTGTCCCAGGCCAAGACTGAAGTCAATTTGGCAGAGAAATCTCACCCATTCTCAGCACACTTCTCAGCACACACACACACACACACACACACACACACACACACACCCGGCAGGCATCTTCCAGACTCTATTTCTGACTATTGTGAGGAAATCATGATGACCTGCCTCTCTAAGCACCATGCTATCGTAAAAGACTGCCATTGTACTGTAGATCCCACTTAATTTTTAGAAGTATCATTCTGAATTTCAAATGTCCTTTAGTTTTACAGGAAAACTCGTGTGTGTGTGTGTGTGTGTGTGTGTTCTTGGTAATTTCTTGTTGCTTCTATGCTTTTACACTTGTATATTCTTCTAGCAACTACCAGATCTCTGAGACATGAGTGAAAGCTCACCATTCACCATGCATATCTCACACTGTGTGGGGCTGTGCTCACTCCTGCCCTTTCCTACCGTCCACAATCAAGGTGTCACACCCTCTCAAGGGCCTAGGGAGAGAATGGTTCCATGTCCTTCTCTTAGCTCTGATGTTGCCAGCAATGCCATCTTTCCCTCCACGGACACAAGGCTTTTTCTCTGTCTCTCTCTGCATCTCTTCTCTTCTTATTAGGACACAAATCACAGTGGGTTAAGGGCCCACCCTGCTCCTCCAGTGTGACCCCCTCTTAACCAATTACCTCTGCAATGACCCTGTTTCTGAGGCTCCTGGAAGAACAGGTATTTCATATCCTGGAGAGAATACATCCAACTAGTACAGTCCCCTTTATTTAACCAACTAAAGTGAGTCCTTTATGTGATCCTCAATGAAGACACTTCAGGCAAGATCTCCTTTCATGCTGACGACAATGGGCTCAAGCAGAGACTCTTTTATCCCCTCTTTGCAGATGAAAAGACTCCAGGAAGTGACTGGTGAGGTGCCCTACTAAGGGGGCTCATTTCCTTCTGTAACTTCAGTATTTTATCCCTGGCATGTGTTCTAGTTTCTCTACTGTACTTTTATCTTACTGCTACCCATGTGTTAATATGTTGGGGTTAAAGCATACTTTTCCTTTTATAAAAACGGGGTTTTCCACAGCATAGAGAATGGCTAAGAACTTGGTTTTCCAAAGTTAAAATTATTATGGGCAGTGTGTGCTATGGTTTGAATATCCCATTCAAACTCATCTTGAACTTTTTTTTGTGTGTGTATGTGGTACTGGGGATAGAACCCAGGGGCATTCTACCTCTACCAGCCCTATATTTGATTTTTTTTACTTTGAAACACAGACTCACTAAATTTCTGAGATTGGCTGTGAACCTGCAATCCTCCTGTCTCAGCCTCCCAAGTACTGGGATTACAGGCATACGCCACCACGCCCGGCCATGTTGAAACTTACCATTTTAACAGCATTAAGAGGCAAATAGGTTGTGAGGATTCCACTCTCATGACTGGGTTAAGGCTAGGTTAAGGGAATGGGTTAGTTCCCTGAGGGATTCACTCCCAGAAAGGATGAGTGGAGGCCAACTTCTCCCTCTCTCACGCACACTCTTCCTTGCTCTGTGATGCCACTGGCCACACATGAGCAGCACAAAGACCCTCGCCAGGGGCTGGTACCATGTTCTTGTACCTCCTAGTCTCCAGAACTGTATCTCTACTCTTTACAAGTTACTTAGGCTCAGAGCCAGGCACGGTGGTACAGTCCTGTCATCCCAGTACCTGAAAGGCTGAGACAAGAGAATCACAGGTTTGAGGCCAGCATGCAGTAACTTAGTAAGACCCTGTTTCAAAATAAAAAACAATAAAAAGCGCTGGGGGTATAGTTCAGTGGTAGAATGCACCTGGGTTTGACCCCCAGTACTACACATGCAAAAAAAAATAAACTACTCAAGCTCAGACATTTTGGTATAGCAACACATAAAAGATGAAGACAGTAGGTAAATGATCAAAACCCCAAATTACAAGGTAAAACCAGGTAAGGTGTACTAGTCAGGGTTCTCCAGAGAAACAAAACCAGTGGCATGTCTACAGAGAGAGATGTGTTAGAAAAAAAAACGGCAAATCATTATGAAGGCTGACCAGTCCAAAGACCCACAGAGTGAGAGGGCAAAGCTGGAGACCTGAGAGAGAGCTGATGGTGCACTTCAGAGGAGGGCTAGTCCTTTTGTTCTATCCATGCTTTCTACTGATTGGATAAGGCCCACCCACATTGGGCAGCACAATTACTTTACTCAGTGTGTTGATTCAAATCTCATATAGAAACACCCTGCGTCAGTCAGCTTTCCATTACTATAACAAATGCCTGCAAGAATCAGCTTATAAAGAGAAAAGGTTTATCTTGGCTCAAAGTTTGGGAGGTTTCGGTCCATTATTAATTGGCACCATGTGGGAGGAGCTATGGCAAAGTAGCACACCATAGCAGCAACATGTGGCAAAACCAGTCACCTCACGGCCTGACCAGGTCATGAAAGATTGAGCAGAAGAGATGGGGGTCCCACAATTCCCTTCCAGGGCATACCCAAAATGACCTAATTCTCCCCAGGCCCTGCCTCTTAAAGTCTCCACTACCTCCCAGTAGCACCATGGGCTGGTGGCCAAGCCTTCAACACATGGCAGTCTCAGGGACATTCATGTACATAGCTACATCCCAGATGTCTGGGCACCCGGCAGCCCAATCAAGTTGACACATAAATGACCACACAAGGAAAACCCACAGTGCATGTGTTAGGTATTGCTGAGAACCTTGGGGGATTATAAACATGGCACATGACCCAGCCTCAGAAGAGAACTCAGCTCAGCACAGGCGGGGCTACGCAGTGTCCAGCGCTGACACCAGGGTGGTCTCTCTCCGTGTTCTGGTCCCGGTCCTTGCAGGATTCAGCTCTAAACACCATTTAGAAGAAGACAAAAAGCTCTTCCTTTGATTTCTAGATCCACGGATGAATAAGAGGAGAGCGCAGGTGATTGTTACGAAGCCTGGAAAATCACTTGCATCTCAGAAATGGCTTCCTTCATTTTTACCCAGTTTCTTCAAAGTGTTTGGGAAATTGACAGGGTAGCAGGGAAGAAGGCTCACCGAGGACCTGAGGAGGATGTTCACTTTCCTGCTGGCCGCCTCTTCTTCACCACAAAGGTCAGGGCAGGAAGCAATCAATTTAGCTGTGAGGGGCATTTGCAAATTAATCCCCATTTGTCTTGACATTTCTAAAGATAATGTGCCCCAGAATAGAACAGAGTAAGAAAAAAATGAGAGAATGAGAGCCCAGCTGCTCTGGGAAATGCAGCAGCCTAGAAGGATCTAAAGAAGCCAGCATGTGGCTCCAGGAGCCCTTGGGTGCAAGAGGACCTGTGATCCTGAACCGTCATTAGAAGAAAGCCCTTATGAATCCTGGAGATACTCACACAGTTGGAACCACAGAGCCAAGGACAGGTGCACACAGACATGGCGGTGACAGTGGCTGGTGCTTGCTAGAGACTACCTCTCCAGCCAATGCCACTTCCCTAACATCCAGTCACTGTCTTGCAAAGACTGTTCCCTGTTTGGCCCCAATGAATGGCCTGTTCTGGAAAGTTGGGGAGGAAGATCAACAGGACAGGTGTGGAACTTGGGCAGAATTACAGAATCTATACTCATGGTGCTGTTTATGGTCTATTCAGAGGGGGGACTCAGGTTTCAGCAGGTCCCCTGAACTGTCTAAAACCAATTTCTCTGTTCTTCCACAAGAAAAGCAAATTAGTCCCCTGTGGCCGCCATGACAAACTTCCATGAGTTTGGTGGCTAAGAATAAGAGAACTTTTTCTCCTCAAAGTTCTGGAGTCAGAAGTCCTCCACCAAGTGTTCAGCAGGGTCCTGCTTACTCTGAAGGCTCTAGGGTAAACCCTCCCTCCCCTCTTCAGCTTCTGGTGGCTGCTGGCCTCCCTGGATGGTGGCTCCAGCCCTCTGAGCTCCACTATCGCCTTCTCTTCTGTTGGCTTCAGATCTCCCTCTGTCTCTTTTACAAACCCACTTGTCACTGGACTTAGAACCCACTGGATAATCCAGGATGAGCTCATGATGGTTAACTCAATCCTATCAGCAAAGGTTCATCCATAAACACACTAGCATCCCCAGCTTCCGGGGGCTGGATGTAGATATTTTGGCGGCACCACTTTTCAGCTTCCCATGGAGGACTGGTATAAGGATGTCCATAAGACAGGTCCAGTTCTGACATTCTGTGAATCAGTGAGAGCAAAATGCCCGTGGTCTTGGTAAAATCAGTGAAGAGAGAAGCGAAGACAGCTGTCTATGAGAGCAGCCCCTGGGGGCCAGAGACCAGCGAGATGGAGACTGGAAGATTCCCTCAAAACCAACAAAATGAATCCCACAGGACACAGTGTGGGGACATGCAGAGACTCCATGCTGAGCAAGTTCTAAGTGTACTTCCACCCTGTGAGTCTCATTTCCCTGTCGAAGGGACTAGCAGATGGCAGAACAGATACATACGCATCTGGGCCACGGTTTTCAATATCAGGACCTTCACGCTACAGTGATTCTGAGCTGGAATTTTTCAGACCTCCCAGGAGCTGATGGGGACCTGTCCTTCAAGCACAAATATCTCCACCAGGAAGCTAAACCCTGGCACTTCCACAGTAAATTCAGCTCTTCCTCAAAAAGATGACTTGGAAATCCTTTGTATTTATATAGTAAAGCTCACATTTCCCTATCGTGTGACTTTTTAAAAAATGTTTTAAAGTATATGACTTTGAACATCTCTCTAGCTTGCTTCCTGTGTTTTGGGGTCATTTCGCTCACTCAATTCTAATGAATTATTCAGAAGGTAGAATGGATTTCCTATGCAGACACCATGAAAGAGTTCTCTGCTGGTTGCGCAAAGCTTTCAGCTCCTGGGGTCTGCCTTCGTCCTGTGCTAGACTGAGGATGCAATATATAACTTTATCCAGCAGTCCAGCATTGACAGCCAACAATGTGGTGGGCGCTGTCCTTGGTGCTGAGCTGCGAAATAAACAAGACTCCATTTCTTTCCTCAAGAAATGGTGGTGCAGCCCAGTCACGGTAGAGCCTGCACACTTGGCCATTTGCAAGAGAATGAACTTGTTTAAAAAGTTTTAATATGCTTTAAAATTAACACCATACCTATCCCACTAAGTAATGTGAGATGATTTGCACAAACATTGAAGGATTAATAGTCAATTATAGCACTCCAAACAAATGAGAAGAAATAATAATAAGAGCTAAGCAAAGTTTTTTTAAAAGTTCTAAAAAAATTTTCATAAGTCGGGCATGGTGGTGCATGCTTACAATCCCAGTACTTTGAAGGCTAAGACAGGAGGATCGCAGATTCATGGACAGCCTCAGCAACCTCATGAGGCTGTCCGCAACTCAATGAGACCCTGTTTCAAAATAAAAAAAAAAATAGAATAGGGCTGGGAGTGTAGCTCAGAGGTAGAATGCCCCTGGGTTCAATCCCCAGTGCCAAAATAAATTAATTAACAAATTAATTAATTAATTTTCATGTTGTACTTGAAGTTGAACATTTCAGATCAACACTAGTAGCAGCAAATTTTTCTTCTACCTCAACTTTTTATATAGGCTGTGAGGTGTTCCAACTCTTGGTTATGACTTAGAACTAACTGGGGTCAGTAAATAGTCTCAGTCCTTCAAACACAACATCTCCTCCAGAGACTGGAATAAAGCTTCAGCAAGACATCCAAACTTCACTATCCAACCCCAGCCTGTCTTCTCAGCTTAACCTATTCACTTCCTACCTGTCCTTCTAATCTACTCCCTACACACACACACACACACACACACACACACACACACACACATCTAAATGTGATACACAAAACACTAAATTTGAAACCCCAGTTACACCACATACTAATGGATCTGAATTTCAATTTTCTTATCTGTGACACAAGGATAATAATGGGAGTTTCCTTAAGTTTTGATGTGAAAAGAATTCTACTGATCCATAAAAAAGAAGACAGTCATGTCATCTGCAGGAAAATGGATGGAATTTGAGAATATTAGGCTGAATGAGATCAGCAGTCACAGAGAGTGAAGGGCCATGTGTTTTCACTCATATGTGGAAGCTAGAGAGAAACTGGGAAGCAAAGAGGACCTCAGATAAATTAGGGGAGTCACTAGTGGAATGGGGGAGAGAGTGGGGGAAGGAGAAAGGGGAGCTATGATCATAGAAACTATTCAAATAATCCTCTGTTCATGCATGAAGCTATCTGTAATGATGTAAAGACTATCTATGGGGTGTGGGGAGTGGACTATGTTATGTATTTACAATGTACCAATAAAAAAAAGAATTTGATGAATGAAAAAAAGTAAATGCCAAAGTACACAGCTGCACACAGTAGGTTCTCACTAAGGGCTCTGGGATGACTGAGATCATATCCAACTGCTGGTCTGCCATCCCTGTGGGGTCCCTTCCCCTCAGTGTCGGAAGGGTCTCGGTCTTGCTTCTAACCAGCAGCACAAAGAGACAGGACACCCCCTCAATGACAGATGACTGTGATTATCATATGCTGGGACACGCCCTCCCTTTAAGAGCCTCCTTAGAAAGGCTCATGTGGCTTCCTGTGGTGAACAGCTGGGAGGAGACTGAGGCTGTTGGTGCCAAAGCCCAAGAGGAGCCACAGGAGGATGGCAGCCATGTTTGTTTGGTGTTGGATCCATTCTCAGTTGTGGCTTCTGATGAACACCCAACCAGGGTTCACTCAGCCTTGAAGAGTATCCAGCTAAGCTGTGTTTGGACCTCCATCCCTCAGAATATTGAACTGATAAATGGGTATCTGTTGTCTTAAGCCACTGAGTTGATGAGAATATTATTAAACAGCAATAGCTAACTAGTTCACAAAGTGAGTTCAGTCAAATATTGGCTTTGGCTTGTGAAAAAGCAGAAATAGATGGCTCAAGAGAAAGGAAATCCAGAAATATGGGTCCTTTAGGGAAAGGAAAATCAACTGCTTCCGGCTACATGATATCAGGTAAAATTGTAAAAAGACTTTGAGTATAAAAGCTCATTAAGAATTCTCAAACATAAAAGAGGAATCTCAAAGGTGGTAACCAGCACTCCAGTTGAAGATATGCCTTTAAGTCAAGCATCTTGTTTCTTATGGTTTTGATAGAGCTACCAGCAAACAGAAGCATGCACTGTACCATGCTGTACCACCTCCCAGAAGGCAGGTTGCCAATGCTGCCTGACAGGGTCATGGAGAATCTCAGTCGAGATCCCAGACAAGAAAGACCCTCTAGCACAGAGCCAGGCCAAGGGCTCCCTCTGCTTCCAGGGCAGAGATGGTGGACATCTGCCCAGTCGAATCTCATGAGGATACCTTCCTGAAGGTGGTGGACAACCTCTCCTTTCTTTTCCACAAGGGAGTTTTTGAAGGTAATTCTATCTCTGATCCCCTATTGCATGGGGTGGGTGCACTGGGAGCCATAAAGTCTTGGACAAAAAGAGTGACATCAGAGCTGGGCATGGTGGCACACACCTGTAATCCCAGTATGTGGAAGGCTACGACAGGAGGATTGCAGGTTGGAAGAAAGCCTCAGCCTCAGTAGTAGGACTGACTCCTAGCAACTTAGTGAGATTCTGTCTCACTAAATAAAAAATAAAATAGTGCTGGGGTGTAGTTTGGAGGTAGAGTGCCCCTGGGTTAAATCCCCAGTACCACCAATATAAAAAGCAGTTGCATGAGGCTGGATGGGTGTCTCAGGCATCTTGGACCTTGAGCTGCATGTGAGTGTGGTTATCAGCTGAGCAATGTGCTTGCTCTACATCTGGAAGGCAGAGTGAGCTCGAGTATTTGGTGGCCAGAGGGCAGGCTGTTGCAGAGATGGACAACCACTCACCAGGAGTCCGTGTTCCTCACTTGGCAGGTATGACTGTGTCTGGGAATTAGCTTTTAGGAATTGTCTTGCAGTTGGGTGAGTCCATTGGTGGAAGAGAAGTGTGGCCCCTCCAACCCTGGCCCAAGCACCTCCTGGAAATTCCCTTCCTCCTTGTGGCATGAAAACAACCCCAGGGAGCCCTCAAGGTTTCCATCAATCAGACCTCTACCTCATTGTCAGCATGGTGAATGCCTGCACCACTGGCCTGTGGCCTCATCCCAACGTCACATCAGCAAGAAACAGACTCCTGCTGCCTGATCCATCGCACACTTCATGGTCCATTTATTGCACCCTAATTAAAATGAACCTTAAAGGTTGATATCAAGTGCGAGGAGAATGTCCTCAGAGAGAGGTGACATTTTAGGCTATGTTGAGTGTCCTGTAGAATCCTAGAATCTGATGAATGCCTGGGTGGTTAGGAATAAATTTTGAAGAGTGGTAAGAGTGCTTCAAAGAGACATGAGAAGGTAACATCTGAACAACCAAACTCCGGGAAAATGTCTACATCTGAGTGCACATGTGACAAATTTGGCATCTCTGGGAAATAAGTCTTCAACATAATTAGAGTGCATGCTGCTGAGACAGGAGGACCACGGGTTTGAGACCAGCCTTGGCAATTTAGCGAGACTCTCAGCAACCTAATGAGATCCTGTTTCCAAAAAAACAGACAAAAATAAATAGAAAGGGCTAGGGTTGTAGCTCAGAGGTAGAATGCTATTAGATTCAATCCCCAGAACCACGAAGAAAGACAGAGACAGAGACAGTGAGAGACAAAGACAGACTAAAGACAAACTTTACTTCATGGGATAACAAAATAGATTGGGTCCAGACAAAGACAGGTTCTTCTTATAAAATGAAAAATAGTGTATTTGCTTGCAGGTAAGAGTTTTTAGATCATGAGACCACGTAAGGACAGCAGCAAGCCTTCAGGGACTTCCACCTGGAGAGGTAGGGAAACATGATTACAAACAGCACTATTAGAGATGGGATGCTACGATGGGTTCTAACTTCAAAGGGCAGGACGAGCAAACCACATGCATGAACCAAGCTCCAGCTTGGCTCATGGATCAAATGCTGCCCTGACTTGCTAGGACATGACCTGATTTGTCATCCACGCCGCAGGCTGGCTGATGGACAGAAGGACCTGTGAGGTTTTCATCTGCAATTCACCATGAATTGTACAGCCTGGAAGGAGGTGTCAAGACTGCTTTTCCTTATTCCTTATTCCACTATGAAAGAGGAAAGTCACCACTATTCGCTGGAAAACTTGTCTCAGAACTCCTGAATAAAATGTCTGCGCTCTAAGGCACACTTTGAGATGGTAACATCTTAACCACCAAACTCAGAGGATATGTCTATATCTGACTGCACACATGACAACTTTGGCATCTCTGGAATATAGGTCTTCAGCATAATTAGAGTGCATACTGCCTTGTCACGGAGACAGAGAAACCCACTCTTACCATCCTGAACCCAGAAGAGAAAGACAAGGGCTGAGGCGTATAGTGTGCTTGTCCTGGCCTTCCCTCAGTGTGTGGATCGTGCCAGCTAATGAAGAACAGTCCCAATTTTTAACACGGTACTGGAATGCTGCACACTTTTCAAGCTAACGTGGCACATCAGGACTGTGAAGCAGCTTCCCTAGCTGGGAAGTTTGCATTCCTTAGATGCTCAAGTTTACATTCTCTAGGAAAGATGGCAGGGCATAGATTAGGGCAGTACATCAGTCGCTACATAATTAGCTCAGTACCTTCTTCCTTCTCGCCTCGCTGCAGTTCTGTGTAAGTAAACTGGACAAAAAGAGGAGGAGGAGTGGTAAAAGTTTAGAAATGTTCCCTCCTTGATCTCTATGTACAATGCAATGCCACCAAACACCACTGAGTCCTGGCAGCTTTGTACCAAAAGGGTCACCGTGATCATACCAAGAGAGTCACCACCAAGGGGCCAAGGGTGGTGCCATAAACACACAGGAGGCCTCCTACTTTGGATTATCTCTGCTCCAAATGGTTGCCTAGGGTACAAAGGAGCCCAGATTTTGAAAACAACACATATACTGAATGCAGAATCAGACTTCTTTCAAGTCAGTGAGATGGGAGGATTAGGATGCAACAGTTAAGTCGTCCAACCATGCTACAGGAGTGCCTTGGGTGGAAGAAGACCTTACAGTCCCGTTTGCCTTCGCAGAACAGAGCTGGCTTAGCCAGTGGTTATCCACCATGACGGGCTATGTTTGAACCCAGTGAAGTCAACTGGATAGTCCTCATTCTACAAACTCGGATCATAATGTGGCCACCCATCATGGAGGCATTTACTTTAGTGACACTCCAAATATTCCTAGTTACTAAATAAATGCATCCTACCATTTCTGACTCCCCGGGGCCTATAGGGTTGCTAAAAGCCAAGCCAAAACATGCTCTGGCTTTTCCATGTATAGTCACACACTAACAATGGGGTTACATTCTGAGACACGCCTCCTCAGCTACATTTTTGTCATTGTGTAAACATCTAGAGTATGCTTATGTGAACTAAGATGGACTTCAGTATCCTAAGGAGAGAATCTTCCTATGGGGTCACATGTGGTCTGTTTTGAAATTACACCTTTACGTGATGCATGACTAAAGATTCACCATTATAAACTTTAAAATGTCATCAACCCCTCCACTTCAATCTCCAAAACGATCAAGGGCAAGGGTGGACTGACCAAATGCTCTGGGTATACCCAAGACTCTTGGTAGCAAGCACACTTCCATGCCCACAGAATGCAGGAGAAGTTTTGGTAGATGCAAAATGTATATTCATAAGACTTTTAAAGCAGATTTCACTCATGGTAGAGGATACAGTCTGATTGAGCTAAGGAATGAAGTATGATATGGAGAGAGGTCTATGTACCCATAGTCTGCCTGAATGATGAACTATTCACAACTTGACAGCAGGCCAAACCACTTGGCAATGTTCCAGAACCACCCCTGTGCCATGCCAAATGCACATCTTACCAATGAGAAGTAATATCCCTAATCAGTTTTCTGTCTCTTTTTATATGGCCATGAAGACTCAAAGAAAGCTCTGAGCTGCATTTGGGACGTGGTTATATTAGTGAAAACTGGGCACTTCCCCTCGGCTATATTTTGAATGTGTTGTCCCCAAATTTGTGTGTTGAAAATTGAGTCCCCCCACCTTGTACATGGACAGTATTTGGAGGTGGAGCATTTGAGAGGCAATTAAGGTAAGCCAAGGTCATGAGTGTGGGGCACCCACGATAGCCTTAGTGGCTTTGTAAGAAGAAACCTGAGCTAGCACACTTGCTCTATGGTGCCATGCGATGTCCTCCACCATGACACGAGGCAGCATGAAGTCCTCATCTGCTGACCACACCGGGTTCTTGGACTCCCCAGCTCCCAGAACCATAAGCTGGACAATCCTCTATTCTTTACAAATTATCTGGCCCCAGGCATTCTGTAAAAGCAGCAGAGAATGGACTAGAGTGAGACATGTTTCCTTAGCTGGATATGACCACCTTCCAGGGACACTGGATGTCCATCCTCTTACTCTTTGCTTTGCTTGTTTTTTTATGTTTTTGTTTTGTTGTTATTGTTGTTTGTTTGTTTTTCTCCTTTTTTATTGGTGCATTGTAATCATACATCTTGCTGGGTTTCAGGCTGGTAGAAGTATACATGCACAGAGTGGTCAATTAGCCCTCCCCCAATTCCCACCCCCATACCCTCCCCCTCTCTCCTTCTCCTGCTCAGCATTGTAGTTGACTTTGATATATTTGTGTATGTACATCCTGTGCATTAGGGTGTTTCCCTCTTCCCCTCTCCCATCTCCCTCAGTTAGGTCACCTTTTTTATCCATCTGAGGTTTTCTCCATCGTTGTCTGGAGTCCCCTTTATGCCCTATTCTCCCTAGCTTCACCCCTCCTTTCTCTAACTTGCTTCTCTTCCTGACTCTTTGGGGGAAATACAGGCTGTATTATCTTCTGATGGAAATGATGGGATTACCAATGTGATTAGAAACAATCGGGAAGGTTTGAAAAGAGGATTTTGTCCAGCAAACAGGATGGTGCGTGGAAAAACCACAGACCCACGGACACTGTTGCTAGTTGTCTGTTTTCATCCCTCCAGGGAGTATGAACAGCCAAGACATTTTATTTTTTTTTTTGCCTGGGTTTTTATTTTTTTTTTCTTTCTCTTTTTTTTTCTGGGTTTTTAAATGGGCACATATGGTCTCCAAGGTGAGGAGGTGAACATTTATTCTGAATAAGTTCTCCTTTGCTGGATCACAATTATGATGAATCCAGATTGTGTAACATTTGGAAGGTTTGGTAAAGGATACAGAAGGAAACGTAAATCATACATAACCCTGCTTCCTGAAATAACTGTGGTTAACATTTTCTTTTCTACCCTCCCAGTCTTTTCCTTCTATACTTACACATAAACACACCCAGACATATATGCTCAGAGAGCCACTGAAAGAGGTGAGATGGAAGTGTATGCAGTTTTGATTCCTGCACTAGTCTCGCTAATAGTATACAAGTACTTGATACACAAATATTCCTTGTTCTCCGCTGGTTTTGTTTAGATGAATCTGGGTCCATTGGGCTGGCTCCAGGGGGGCACTGAACCTTTGCTGAGCCTCAGATCCTTCCTCTTGATAAACCTTACAACAGTGTGCTACAAAATGCTCACTGGACAGACAGGTGGAGCTGCCAGGAGGAAGGTAATCCGGGTTGTAATATGTCCTGACATGTTTACATAACTTGAAAACACACAGTTAATTCACCTATGTATCAATATTTTCACACTCCGTGGCTAAGCTATTGTTCAAAGCAGTCCCCCATTCCTCAAGGTCAGGCTCATGTTGAAGTGATGTGTGAGTCTGCCTGTCACTCGTGTTGGATTTTGTCTCCCTCACCCCCAATAGGATATGTCTTGACATTTCAACATGGAACAAGAGCATAGCTGTGCAATATTTTAAGCAAATATACATTTTTTTCATGAATTAACATCTCATCAAAAGCAACCCCAAGGTTCTTACCCCAGCTGATCTATCTGGATGGCTATGACCAAGAGGACCAGGAAGCCCTCAACTCAGACGGTGTGGATGATGAAGAGGTGGAAGACGATGGAGAAGATGAGGAAGACAAGGAGGAGGAGTTTGATGAAGAGGATAAAGATGAAGATGGAGATATGGAAGGGGAAGAAGATGAAGATGAAGTCAACAGTGAGGGAAAAGAATTTGGACACAAGAAAGAAGCTGATGAAAATGAAGAGGATGAGAAGGAGGAGGAGGAAGAAAGCAGGATTGGTGAAAAGAGGAAGAGAGAAACAGGGGATGAAGGAGAAGATGATTAAGACCCCAAACTAACAGCAAACACAGTTCAGTATTGGCTGGACTGCTCATGGATTCGATAGCTGTTTAAAAAGAAGAAAGAGAGCTGTGATACAAACCCCAGAACACCCGCCTACCCAGAGAGTCAAAGAATAATTCCTGTGACATTCCACCTCCCTCCATTAGTCCCTCTTGGTAATCTCCACCAAGCTTGGGGACTTTGCCCCAACAAAACTGTAAGCCTTGTTCTTGTGTCAGACTCTTACTGTAGAGTGAATAGCTGTGATATTCACTCTACAGTATGTCCCTGGCTACTACTTACACTGAGATTGTAACAGCCTTTTTACTGTCTGTACAACAAACAAAAGCTTTGTAAATAAAATCTTAACACGTTGGGAAGAAAAAAAAAGCAGCCCCATTTGTTTCAAAATATTGGTGAGGTGCTGAGGAGATTTTTATTATTTATTTATTTATTTATTTATCTATTTATATCTAGGGGCTGGGACAGCCACTCTTCCAGACAATTCAACAACAGAATTTAAGCAGCACTCTACCTCCAAAGGCATAGACACGGAATAAAAGCCCTTCCTGACTTCATGAATATGCAAAAAAAAGGGAAGGGATACCTAAAAATGACGACATCTTTGATGCTCAAAAGATATACAGGCCGGGCGTGGTGGCGCACGCTTGTAATCACAGTACTTTGGGAGGCGGAGACCGGAGGATCCGGGTTTGCAGCCAGCCTCAGCTCTCTCTCTCTCTCTCTCTCTCTCTCTCTCTCTCCCTGTCTCTCTCTCTCTCTCTCTCTCTTTACTTAGCGAGACCCTCCACAACCTTGTGAGACCCGGTTTCAAAATAAAGTAAAAAAAATAGGGCCGGGGGCGTAGCATGGAGGTAGAACGCCCCTGGGTTCAATTCCCGGTACCGCAAAAAAAAAAAAAAAAGATACAGTTAGCATTCATTAAATGCAGCTTGTAGGAACATAACCTTATCTCACAGTACGAATTGCTAGCTCTATCACGGGTTAGAAATCTCAGGAAACTCTGAAATATGTCATAAATAACCAAAGGATGTTTTCCAAACCCTAATTTTTAATCCTTTCAAATAGCCAATACCACTTTAGCTCATTTATTTAAGCCGCAGTTGAACGATATCATAGGGGTACGATCATGCAAAAATTAGTCGTTTTCTGGGAATAGGAGGCAAAGGCCACTTTCCCACAGAGAATGTTTTTTCTCTTTTAAAGTATAAATCCTAGCTGACACATCTAAATTGTCCTGGATTTTCTCTATATGAAAACCAAAGTCCACACAGTGTTGTAGCTGTCTAGTTACATTCCCCACAGAGTACTCCAGTGGAGATAAAAGCTCAAAGAATAAACAGGTTATTTTTCCACTATTTCTAAAAGAAGCATGTAAAGTACTTGGCCTGTGGGGGCCTTCTGGTTGTTAATGTGATATCAAGGGGACCCCGGTGACTGCCAGAATGTTGCTTGGCAGACACCTAAGTCCTGTTTTGTCCCCTTCTCTCTACTTGTTACTCCTTAGGAAACAATGCCACCTCAAAAATAACACCAAGGATATAATGATAAATCAGAATGGCTTCCAATTTCCATGTCAAAGTGCTGGTCCCAATATAGGGGATGACATGACTGGAGGAAACCCAGGCCCATCTGCTATTCAAAATGGCTTGACTGCAGCCTAGAGAAAGGAGAGACATTGACCTCCCGGACCCTCACCAGGTCCTCACCAAACATCACCAACCAACCAAAGGAAAACTCCCACATTCCTGGAATCCTACCTTCTATTCTTGCAGTAATAATTTAACAACTTCCCATTGCTTCAAGTTTTCATAAATACAGGTGTGTGTCTAGCAATAGTTTTGTTTTGTTTTGTTTACAGTAGTGGAGATCAAACCAAGGGATGCTCTACCACTGAGCTACATTCCTTTTAATTTTTATTTTGAGACAGGGTCTTACTAAGTGGTCCAGGCTGGCCTTGAACTTGTGATCCTCCTGTCCCAGCCTCCAAGTATCTGGGATGATAGGCATATGCCACTGCACTGGCTAGTAGTAGGTTTTTGAGGAATCCATCTCCAGTCTGCATTAGCTGAAACCCCCAATGTACAAGCGATAGTGGAAACCTACTAAAGAATTGTGCTGCACAATTAATAAAGAACCTTGTGTACTTCCAACTTGTTTAGAGTTGCATTCATTCATTCATTACGCCAAGAGCAAGACAAGCAGCCATATAAAAATCCTTTCTTCTGTGTTCAGTAATTAAGACAGGGCAGATAACACAGAACTAGGGACTAGTTATTTTATGTTACAAAGGAGACAACAGGTGCTTCCAAGAGACCTGGTGGGACCTTGCCATAGTATTCAGGCCTTCTTAGAAGAGATGACAATCTAAACTCCATAAGAGGAGAAGTGTCTGAGGACAGCTAGGATGAGTGGGCGAGACTGGAGAACTCAGAGAACATGACAACGGTCGTCTTCTGTGTGAAAGACAGATGATGGCTGACAATGGTATAGATTTGTTCTGTGAGGCTCCAGAAGGCAAAGATCAGGTCAGTGGACAGAAATGAAAATAAGGTGGATTTCAGCTTCACGGGAGGAGGTTTTTAGTTGTTAGAATAGTGCAAGATAGAAGAGGCTCCTGAACATGCTAAAGCAGAAAACAGGTGATACCTCTCAGAGACAGCACAGTAGGATTTCTGCCCAGGGAGGAGACCTGATGCTACGGCTTCCTCCAGGGCTACAATACCCTTTAAACACTGGTTTGCTGCGAGGACACAATTTATTCGCTGTTATCGACTGAGCCAGTGTCAGAACTGGAATTTCAATCAGCAGGGAAAATATTTTTTTTTCTTTTTTTTTGGGGGGGGGTGGGAGTGGAGGGCCAGGAAGATAGAAGATAAAGACACTGGTTCTATAAATCAATTTAAGCATTTTCTTTGAAACGGGTACTGATCATAAATCTTTACTGCTTCTGACTGGCACATAAGAACATTACTAATATGTGCAAGGATTAAACCCGAGAGACTAGAGATCATAATCTGAAGAGAATTTATGTATCTGAACAGTTTGTTTTATAATTAAATGGCAAAATCTGACATTTAATTTCAACCAAAAGAGAGAGAGAGAGAGAGAGCAGTTACCTCAATCGAACATTGTTTTGGTACAATAGATGCGTTTAAAAACCCTAACCAGTTGGATGGCCAGAGAGAGTTAAGAATCCATCCAATCCAGTATGGAGTATCAGACCAAATACTGTAGGATTTTGTGGCCATTAACTACTCAGGGCACCCTGCACAGAGCAAATAACTAGAGCTCATTGCACATGTGGTACAGCAATGGATGCTTGGTGAAAGTTCTCATTCTCTCTAAGAATACACAGTAAGGCTTCAACAAATTGGCTGTTCATTTCTTGCCAGCATGAATACACTTGTCTGTGTGTTTACCCTTATTAGAGAAGAAAATATTAAATACAGGCAGGCATTGGTGAGCTGCCTCACTCTTAATATCTTTCTATTTTGTATTATGACCTTCTCATCTATCAAACTCAAAACACTTTAGTTACGGTCTTGCTCACTTGAATTGGATGGTGGCACTGCCCGTTGCCTGCTTAAGAAAAATCTGGCATATTTTGGTGGCATTTAGTGGTTTCCCTAGAAACTCAAAGTCCTGTTAGGACTAAACAGGAAAAACAAAGGAACTATAATCAGGACTACTAGGGGGACATAGAAGAGCTAAAGAGACAAATGTACAAACTAGACCTCAGTTCTCACTCACTTTACAGAAAGGAGAGAGTTGTGTGTCTATCACACAAAAGAACTCATGATGGTGGCGCACACCTGTCATCCGAGTACTTGGGAGGCTGAGATAGGAGGATTGCAGGTTTGCGGCCAGCCTCAGCAACTTAGTGAGGCCCTCTGAAATGTAATGAGATCCTGTTTCAAAATAAAAAAGGTCATAAAGGGGCATGTAGCTTGGTGTTAGAATGTCCCTGGGTTCAATCCCCAGTACCATGGAGGGGGCAAAGAGTGAGACTGGCAGAGTGGAGCTGGCAAAGAATGGGAGTCATGCTAGGCACTCCTTCCCCTACAGCTGTATAGCTGGGTCCCTGTATTTGATGTACATGATGGCTGTTGACTCACAGTTGGTGCTATGGGGGCAGGGACTCATCAGGAACACGCTCTGTATCATCCTTGCTCAACCTAACACTTAACTCTGAGTAATTCCACAAGTGTTTGCTGAATCACACAGCTCATTAAAGCATATCCAATGACATTCTAGAAGTCTCAGGGACTTTCTGAGCAGAGTGCAGTCCTTAAGAGAAGGGACTGTTCTCAAACGTATGGCGACGACACCGTCTATTATTTCTAAGAGCCTGCAGGGTCACCAGCCATTTGTCTAAGAGCAGTTTTTCCAAAGAAGCAGGTCATGATTTTATCCACCAACGGGCAGGGCAGAGTTTCTACCCTACTCAGGGGCGAGGGCCACCAAGGAGGACTCCCACAAACAGGCTACGGGATGCGTTCAAATAGGTGACCCCTGCCCCAGCATCAGAAAGAACAGGGCTTGTAGAAAATACATAACAGGCCTACCTACTCTCTCCCCCTAGGAAAGCTCATGGTCACAAGTGGCTTGATACAGAGATTTCACAGATCTACTGAATTTTAAATCTTTCTTAATGTTAGGTAAATCCAAGTACACATTTAAAAATAACATAGTTGGAAACGAGTGTGATGGCACACACCTGTAATCCTAGTACTTGGGAGGCTGAGACAGGAGGAATGCTGGTTCACACCCAGCCCTATCAACTTAGCAAGGCCCTCAGCCACTTAGTGAGACCCTGTCCCATTGTTCATAATTTAATTCTATAGCATTGCTAAAAGATGATAATTAATATGGCTTCATGTATTCATTTATATTTAAGACAGAAAACTAGAGGGCAACCACTGTGCTGTGTTTAATAAGCTTTGACTTCACAGGTGTACTAGGAATGACCACGTTTTGTGACTATGAAATACAGACAAAGCAAAGAGCAAACCAACGCCCCACCCTGGCGATTGGTGCACCCATTTGCATCCTCTGTACTGCCACCTCATGCTTACATATCTAACTGCGTCTTTGCACTGTGTCTAAGGGAAAAGCTCTGTGTGTTCGTTGGTTGCTTCCACTTTGTGTAATTGACCTCTGTCCTATCTCTAGTCTTGGAACACATGTCTCCTCTCTCGGACCCCTAAGGTAGGAATGAAGAAGGTTATTGGCCAAATGTCTTTAAATGTATTGACAAGGTAGAGAAGAAGGCTATTGGTATCTAAATATTGATGGTCAACAGGACTTTGACTTCTCCTTGGGACTCTCCATAAGAAGAAATGTCTAGCTAACCTCTTTGGTGGAAACAACAAGGATGTCAAGTGTGGTTAGCCATGTCTCCTGCCAGTATCACTGTTAGCATAGATCCAGATGGTCTGAAAACATCCAGATGTAACTTCATACAGATGTCTAACCATGTTTTATACACCTGCATGTTGTATGCCCAATGACAAAGAAAACGTGAAAAGGATTCAGCCCTGGTGGGCGAGTTGGTCCCATGGGCACTGCCACTACCACAATGGGGACAAGATCACCATGAGTGGGGGCAGCAAAAGAAGGGGAACTGGGGAGCTCAGGTTTAGAAATTGCTATGAGATGGACTTACATTCTTCATTTGGAAATGTATCTTCAATGCCATATTTACTGACCCACATTTTCAAATTGAAAAAAGGTTGAAGTCATCCCAGTATCATGGGAAGCAACTTGGAAATTGCAAGTCAACATAATATTCTTGTAATGTGGGTTTAGTTTATAAAATAACCCAGTGGTGGTGGAGAATGCTCTTTGCCCACCACCAGCCATTTTCTGTAATAATAGAGTTACAGGTGTGAGGGACGTAGCTGCTAGACAGGAATCCCATGTCCTAGACCCACAGGCAGCTGGCTGTGGCCCCAAGAAAGTGTACTAGGTCTTCCCTCTGGCTGGAAAGATGACAAAGAGCCACCTCCGCAGCCTCACACTGGAAATGATGGAGCCTCTTTTCTGCCTCTTCCCTGAAAGATGAAGGAGACCAGAGCAGCTTTCCAGCTGGAAATGTCCACCTCAGAATTCTCACATGAGGAATTTCTATTTTCTTCAAATCACTGAATGACTTCGAGTCTCCTGTTACAGCAACTTAGCATTCTCTAACTGGCTAATCAAGGTCTAAAAAGATCTTCAGAGCAGCCAAAGGATCCCAAAGTCTTTCGTGTGCAGCCTTCATGAATCTTTTTATCGGTGGCAATGGTGGCATGTAGTCTAAGAACTACTCAATTTGCAGCAATACAAAATCAGTTGAAAAAGCAATTTTACTTTATGCAAGATGACGAAGCCAATGACCATTCTGGATTCTAACCTACTGAATTAGTTTTAAGAACTTCAGAGCATTTAGAGAGCACATCTCTAATCTCCAATTGTTTATAAGGTGATGAACATAATTCCGATATGAGAGACCTATATGGCAATTCAAATTTTTCACTCTTTGTCTTCATTATGTCTATTTATTTTATTTTTCTGGTACTGGGGATTGAACCCAGGGATGTTCTACATCTGAGTTAAACCCTCAGCCCTATTTTAATGTGGTATATGTCTGTCTGTACCTGCTCTTCTTTAACTTAATATAATGTCATCCAGGTTTATCCACATTGTCCCAAATGATGATATTTAACCCTTTTATGGCTGAGTAATATTCCATGAAGTGTCTGTGTCACATTTCTTTGTCCACTTATCAGCTGAGGGACACTAAGACTGTTTCCCTTTTGGGCTCTCAGGATAGTACTGCAATAAACATGGGGTTACAGATGCCCCCTTGGATGCTGACTTTGTTTCCTTTGGATATAAAAGTACCTTCACAGATTACAATAGTCAAAACCATGACTAGACATTGGACATGCAGGTAGAAAAGTCAGGGACTCATAAATTAATTCCCAAAACTCCAGAGACTCTGCCTTTTCTGGACAAGCATGGCATAGCTTACTTCCTGATCAATAGGTCTCTCAAAGCTTCATCAAGCTAAGAAATCAATGGTTCAGACCTCTGCTGAATGTTTCACCCAATAGGCCTTTTAGGTTTAAGCCTTGATAACTGAAAATTAAAAGGATACTCAAAAACCTCACCCTTGTGCACAGTGATGGGTAAGACCTGCCTTCTGTTACCCCACTGAGCATGGCTCTGCAGGGACTGGGTATGGATTCTTGTCACCATCAACTCCATTCTTAGATGCAGGTGTAACTTGAACTCCTGGACTTCCCAGGAGAAATCAGTATCTCTCCTGTTATGCACTTGCATATTTAAGAACTGTGTGGCTTGATGTATTATCATTGTGAGTCGTTGTAGGAAGACAGGAGTTTAAATTCAAAGGCTGCTTTTGCAGACAGAGCCGATTAGCATGCTCTGCAGTTAGAGTCCATGGCCTCCTCATCCAACTGTTGGTAACGATCTGTATGCTTCTTTCAATTTGGGAAATAGCCCCCTAGATTCACTGTGCACATAAACAAGCCACTTCCCAGTTGACCTAACCCACCTCTGTACCTTGCAACAAGCCTGGCTTCATAGGGCAGAGCCAAAGTCCTCCTGGCCTTGCGATGGAGACAGGGCAGAATAACCACTCTGGATAGATGTGGGAGCTATTTCTTTGTCACTGGGACATCTCCTAAATATGGCTTTGCTATATTTAGATTCAATGGCAAGTGTCCTGAATTACCCTGATGCTACTCGCTACCAGCATGGTAAATTTCTAATGAATTAGAACACGGTAACATGATCATAAAACAAGTCCACATTCAGTCCACATTCTACATGGAGAACAGTGTGGAGTGCGTGCCCAGGGGGAGGCCGGAGGGTGACTTCATGATTAAGACCCCTCCTCTCCATCTCCAGTGCTCTCTGGCCCAGAGGGTCTTTCCTGGCAGCGGACGTATCATTTAGGATTGTGCAGCCCTGGAGACGTGTAAGGCAAAATTGAACAGGAAATTGAACAAACCTTAAATGACAGCACAATTCATTTTCTTAAATTCTTTTGTTTTAATGTATCTCAGATGTTCTGCTTATCTGTCATTTTCTATTTTCTCCTGAAAAACGAATGCATAAGAAACCATAGGCATTAAGTCTTTGTATTGATTGGATCCAAAAAACATTCTCTACTAGAACTACAAAAGCCGAAGTGTTTTAATCTCATAATAGCCATGTTTCAAGCCAGGCAAGGTGGTGCATACCTGTAATCCCAGTACTTGGGAGGCTGAGACAAGAGGATCACAGGTTTGAGGCCATCTCAGCAACATAGCAAAGCTCTCAGCAACTTAGTGAGACTTGTCTTAAAACAAAACAAAAAAAAAATAAAAGAGGCTGGGGGTGCAGCTCAGAGGTAGACTGTCCCTGGGTTCAATCCCCACTACCACCAAAAAAAAAATGTATCTAGTTGGGCATGGTGGTACATGCCTATAATCCCAGCCTCAACAACTTCACGAGACCCTGTTTCAAAATAAAATAAAATAGGGCTGGGGTGTAGCTCAGAGGTAGAATACCCCTGGGATCAATCCTCAGTCCTACAAAAACAAACAAACAAACAAACAAACACACAGAAAACAAAACAAAAAAAAAACGTGTGCTTGATGATGTCTGTCCTGAGTGGACTTGAATAAAGGGTCCCATTAGTCAATATCTTTATTCAAGTTCTTATTCTCAGACCCTTAGAGAGCAGAATGCTAGAGAGTTTCTCCTAAATCAAATCACTTCTATGTTTCCTACCTAGGAAGGAAGAATGAGCCCGGGGAAGAGTACTGGCTAAAAATCTGGTAACTAGGCTGGGGATGTAGCTCAGTAGCCGAACACTTGCCTAACATGCCCGAGGCCCCGAGTTCTGTCCCCAGCACCCACCGAGAAAAAAAATATCTGGTCACCTGAAAATGGAGTCAAGTCCTGAACACTGCAGGAGGGGGCTGGGACTATGGACTTCTGGACACTTGCTGGAAGGTTTATTTTTTTCCATTTCAACAGTAGATAATGGGAGAGCAATGCTTACTCAAGACCGTTTTTTCTGGATTCTCAACCCCTTTGAAATAAGTAGGGGAGAGTACTTAGCCTCAATAAATCTAGAGACCACAAGTTTAACCATGACCTAAATGACTGAGTTCAAGAGAATCAACAATTTTAGTTCGTCTATAGTTTTGGCTTTGGAATGTAAATCTACAGAATTTAGAAGGTAGAAAACAACTGCACAACAGTCATAAAATAGCTACACAAACTTTGTGGACTGTATTCTGCAGCCTCAATGCGGCTGGCTGGTTGCACTGGGAGTTTGTGCAGCATTTTTACACAAGAGCTAGTCGACAGCTGAAAAGAGAAATAAGATAGTATTTGACTTATTTTCCTCTCACCATGTACAATGGACACAGCTTTAGTTTTCTCACATAACTTTTAAAACTCCTGAACTTATTCCCAAATAGATTAAATTTAAAATATAAGGGGCACTGCATTTGAACATTATATTGTAAGCATACTAATTAGTTACAGCTGTTAGTAATCAACTGTGATACATAACATGTAGTAATTAGCGGTAATGTTGTATTACTCTAATAAGCAATTTCATTGTGATTATAAATTATCACTTTATAACTTGTTAAAATAGGATATTATGTAAAATTAAAATATCACAATTAAATAGAAAAACCTTATGAAAGTAATGTATTGTCATCCATTTGGAAATAATATACCTTGGCACGAAAATAACCAACTCCAGGAAGACAGGAACTTGGAGTTTCAAGGCAGCTGCATCTACGGGGCCCTGCTTAGTTATTTGGAGAATCTAGCTCTCCTTTTCCAGTAACAAGTTTCTTATGAGCAAAATCCATAGATCCTCCTAGGAGCTGCTGAAGGTGCTGTTTTATCCTCCAGCAGAAGGGTAGAAAGTTATATACTCAGGAAGAAGGGGCGTGGGGTGGCCTGTGGTCACTGCCAGGGTCAGCTGGGAACCCTGAGCAGTTCTGGAGGTGCCCACGGGGGGTAAGGCAGTGTGCATGCCTCCCCAGGGTGCAGGGTGAGCATGGGTCAGGCTGCCATCGCTGACCGAAGGGGTAAAGGGTCAGTTTCAGGCAGGAGATCAGAATAACAAGGAAGGGCTCCATGCAAATGCATCCTTCCATACAGGTTACAAATACCATGTTTTCTAACCACAGTTCATCTCTCTATGTGTCCTCATAGAACACGGGGATGCCACCGGAGGCCTGTTGAAGAGACTAAATCCCACACCTCCGCATACACACAGGTATCAGAAGTGCACGGTTGCATATTAAATTTCAACCTTCTTCTTATAAACCAGAAGACTGTTGCTTTCTCTCCACTTTTAGGAAGGCTCATCCCAGTAGAGGGAAGAGAAACCCACTTATGACAGGTCTTATCTAACACGTCCTATCTCATTCACCCACAGCTGGCCCGACTATAACAGGGCTTAATGAATATAAAATGGAGTGTCCTGGTGTCGCACAGCTCCACACAGCTTTTCGTCCCCCCTCTGCTCTCCCTCCTGCCCGTCCTCCCAATAAAACTCCCTGGGCACCATGCTTCTCCCTGTCACGGCTGATTACACGTGTCACTCATTCTCTTCTTCTTGCAGGAAGTATTAGTGATGGCACCAAATACACCAACCCATTTATGTATATTCAATGTAATTCCCAAATATATTTAAAAGATGTTTACTGTGCCAGCTTCTCAAATGTGGGAAATCAGAAGAATAATGTTCAATAATGGAGAGAGAGAATTTGGTAGAACTTGAGCTGAGATTCATATCAGTCCCCCCCCACACACACACACGCACACAATTACTCTCCACTTAGCACCTCTGCTCTACACTGTGCAGGTATCCCAACCATGGATGTGTCAATAATAACTTACTATACAGTAGTTCCTCCTTATCCACAGAAGATATATCCCAAGACCCCAAGCCGATGTCTGAAATCATGGATAGTACCACACCCTGCAATTTTATGCCTTTTCCATCTTAACTAAGCATTTATTTTGCACGATGGCCCTAACATTTGCAGTTCTTGGTGTGACAGAAAAAAATACTAGCATAAATTTCTTTTCTCTTCTTGACAATTTCATTCACGGATAGAAGGTTCATTCTTACAGTAGGTTTTAGCGACTCAGCAGCATGAGGAGCCCCTGGTGTGGTCAGCAACGACGCCCGGGCACATGGCGGGAGGCTGTACCAGAAGAATCCGGAGTGGACGAGTGACTTGTGTCCTCCTGCGGGGGCCAGGGAGGGAGTGGGGAGATGCCAGGACAGTAGGCCCTGGGGGAGCGGACCCTCTTTGGTCATGCCTGACTGGAGGATGCTGAACCACCCAAGGGTGCCACAACCAAATGAGCACAGAAGTCACGCCACAGTGACAGCATTTAACCCTCTATCTCCCTAGGGAGAGATGTAAATTTAAAGCAAATTTCAGACAGACGTGTGAGAGGGAGGCATCTTTGTTTTTGTTTGGGGTTTGATTTGGTTTGGTTTTGGTACTGGGGATTGAACTCAGGGGTGTTCTACCTCTGAGCTACACCCCCAGATCTATTTTATTTTTTAGTTTGAAACAGGGTCTCACTAAGTTGCTGAGGGTCTATGTTACAGAGGCTCGCCTCAAACCTACAATCCTCCTGTCTCAGCCTCCCAAGTATTGGGATTACGGGCAGGTGCCACCACGCCTGGCTGACATCTTTCTTCTTAGAAGAGAATTATAATTCCTGCTGTCCCTCAGGGACCCACAGAGGTTAAGATTTTGAGATTTTATGTACCTGGTGAGAATGCAGTCTCAGGGGACTGAAACCTGCGTGCACTTCTCTGGCAGCTAATCTCATTATTATGCATTCAGAGAACTGATAGACAGGTGGCGAGTTGTAGGAACCCCAGGTGCCCGTGAGTGGTTCCATAGAGGGACGGAGGTGCCCGTGAGTGGTTCCATAGAGGGACCGAGGCCCGGCTACCTGGCTCAGCTCTCAGTCCACGTTCTCAGCAAGGCCAGCTGAATTCCCTGTCTCTGAAAATATCCATGTTTGCTCATGAGATCTGCTGTGGCTTTGGCACTCAGAGTTAAAGAACGTCTCAGGAAAGAGCCTCATGTCCACCTGGCCCGAGTCCAGAGCTCTGGATCAGAGAATGGGCTGGCCTGGAAACCAGCGTGGGGACGTAGGGAGGAAGAGAGAAACTGAGACTCCATGCCCTATCAGAGCCAATGCGCCCATGAGCAGCACAAAGCCTGCGTCTGGGAAATGTGGGGACGCAGCCCTTGGGCAGAGTGTGATGTCCCTCCATCCCGTCTCCTGCAGGGGCCTTGCTGCTGCCCCCTCCCAGGCTGGACAGCAGGGAGCAGCCCTCGTTCTTGCCCTCCCTCATGGCCTGTTTGTGTTATAGCTTCACCTGATGTAAACAAGCTGCTCTCAATACGTTGATTTGATCAGGCCACTGCCTATTCAATACTCTCATTTTCTGTAATCTAGTTAGTCCACAAACGAAATTCCGATCTGGATTCAAAACCTTTAGCAAAATGACCGCCAATTAAAACATAATAGACCCAAATAAAGATAAAGTGCACAATTAAAGGTTGTCTCCCAGACAGAGGTAATCCATCCTGGCTCCACGTTGGGCCCAGAAATAGATGCGCCCTCCCTCTCCCAGATCAGCAAACTCAGTGGCAGCCCAAGAACAAGGACAGTGCCATTTTTGTCTCCTGTCACTTGCGGCAGAGTCTCACCATGACTCTCAGGAGCTAAAACTTGACTGTTTTAAGGATGCTCGCAAAGTATAAACTTGAAAAGATTAGAGAAGTATGCAACTTAGAGGTTGCCAAATATGTGTCAACTACTAAAAACCCCCTTTCCTTTCTTCAATAGACAGAATGCTGGTGCCGAGGGCCCAGACTACGCCTGTCTTTTGGCTGAAGTTTTTTCACCTGCTCATGAGCAGATGTCTGACTTTTATAATTAATTATAATATGGCCTTAGGGCTCCCTCGAAGCCAGGCTGCGGGCCCATCTTCTTCATCCAAATGACAGTCAGATGTCCAGGAACAGCAGTAATGAAGGCACCAGGCCTCGGACACTTCAGGGAGCCTGTGGACGATCATGAGCCCTGGCCAGGGTGAAATGTGTCACTTTTCCAAGCAAGACAAAAGTGTTTCTGTGGACTTCTGTGTACATGTGTGTGCATGTGTGTGTGTGTGTCCATGTGTGTTACTGGGGATTAAACACAGGGGCATTCTACCTCTGAGCTAGACTCCCAGCCCTTTATTGTTTTTTTAAATCAGGATCTCGCTAGGTTGCTGAGAGTCTCACTAAGTTGCTGAGGCTGGTCTTGAACCTGCGATCCTCCTGTCTCAGCCTCCCACTTACTGGGGTTACAGACATGCACCACCATGCTCAGCCTGGACTTCTTGTTTCTCAACAATGCCAATAATGTAACAAGTGCAAGGTTTGGAAAGTCTCACTGAATGCAGCAACATTGGGTCGGAATGTCTTCGGAACAACAGCAGCCTAAAGATGCTCACTAGGTGGGGTTTAAAGCAAACGTGCGGCGGCTCATCTGTGGCAGGGAAGTCAGCGTGAGATACACAACGAAGAGCTGCGTTGCAGCTGACACCACAGGGTCCCGCTACATGCAGAAATTTCTTATCCCGTCTTTCACCGTCTCGGGGTATTAAGAAAAGAGTCTGCGCAGAAAGCTTTTAATTAAGTAATACAATAAATAAAGCAAGCAAGAAAGATGACCACAACAACACTCGCACTTGGAAATTATTTTACTTGAAAACATCAAGTGCCTCTAAATGTTTGAGACCTGAGAGGGGCCTGGTTGTATTCTACCTCCGAAGGGGGAAAACTGGGGGATGAGAGAGTTCCCCTGCCCTCCAACACTACAGTGATATTCTAAAGGCATGCATCTAGTTTCAGACCTCCAAGAAAACATACCTCTTATGCCCAGGAGTGAGGAGACCCCAACACACTGGGGCTTTGAAACTGGAATTCACAGGATCTGCTAAGAATCTATTAAAAAGGGAGAATGTGATGGATGAGGTCTCTCTTGAACAGGGAAACAAGATGAAGGAGCAGGAGGGTATGTGTGTAAGACGATAAAGAAGCAAGAGACTGGCCACTCGGTGGGCACAGAGATTGAACACACAGTAAAGGAAGATCCACGGCTATTTCCATGTTGCTGGAGAATATAGGAATGAGTACAGAGACACTAGTACATCGATGTATTGTGAGAAGGGTGTGAGGAATCAATGGACTAAGTCCATTGCCTCTTTTGGCACCGGCAAACTTAATCAGAATCACGATTTAAGCCAGGGGTAGTGGCTCATCCTGGTAATCTCAGTACTTGGGAGGCTGAGACAGAGGATCATGGGTTCGAAGTCAGCCTCAGCAACTTAGCGAGGCTCTCAGCAACTTAGTAAGACCCTGTTTCAAAGCAAAATAATACTAAAATAGGGCTGGGGGGAGAGCTAGCCAGTGATGATCCATGAAAACAGAATGGCTTGGCCTGCTGGTGCACTCAGGTTTGCAGCAACTTGAACCAAGCCACCCAGCAGAGCGCCTGCTGCCCCTGGAGTCCAGACATAGGAAACTGAGCCACTGTCTCTCTGCCCTGGGTGCCCTGTCTCTGAAAAGATGCCAGTGATTCCGACATGGGCTCTGGGAGGCCTAACTGAGATACTGTGTGGAAATTGTTCGACACATAATGGGAGCTTGGTGGACAGATCCTAGCTCCTGTCTCTTTCTCCTTCACTGAACGCTGCCGATGTCCCCTGAGATCTAGCAATTTCGGCAGATTTATGGCTTTGTGCTCCAGCCCAATGCTGCTTAAATTGATTGTTGCCAAAGCATCCATCATTTCACTCATTCTAGATAGTTTATCTTGCAGTAGACACGAGGTACGCTTCAGAAAGCGAAAACGGATGAAGAAGAGAACCCGTTAGGCTGTGAGCAGACTGATAAAGATGGAGCATAAGGAACTCGCTTTCTGGAGTTGGACTCTCTGGTCAGAGCACTGGGACACTTCACCCTTGTCCAGGTGTCTGGGCTGTGCCATGCAGTGGCCCAAGGCCTGTGTACCTGCTATTCCCTCTTGTCCAGGGAGCCAAGACCACTCCATCACCTGGCTGACCTCGGTTCATTCCTACAGCACTCACAAGTTCCTCAAGAAATACTCCAGCAACCTCTGACCAAGGTCAAGGTCCTGTGTGATACCACCCCAGAGCGCCTCCTTCCATCTCTCCAGACGGCTCATCTCAGCTTCTAGAATCATCTACTTTGTTGGCTCTGTGAGTTAATGACTACCGTACCTCGGTAGGCTTTGTTTCACGGTTTTTTTCTTAGCAGTGGGATGGGCACAAGGCAGCTGTGTAGTCCTCAGTGTCCAAAAAACATTCTCTAATATCTCCCCTCCTAGCATTCAGCACTGCGATGTGTGCGTCAGACTTAGTAGCATGCTCCTAACACACAGGATATGGCCAGAGTGACAGGATACCACTTTCTAGATTATGAAAACATGTTGCTAGGGCTTGAATGTGCTCCCCCCCAAGTGCATGTGTCAAATATGGAGTCACCAACACAGCAGGGTTGAGAGGCAACACCTGTAGAGATGAGCAGGTCCCCAGGGCTCTGCCTTCGTGAATGGATCAACAGTGCTATCTCAAGATAGCTTGGTTATCACTGGAGTGAGTTCCTGAAAAAAAGGATGAGCTTGGCTCCCTTCATCCCTTCCTCCCTCTCTCTCTCTCTCTCTCTCTCTCTCTCTCTCTCTCTCTTTCTCTTTCCCTCCTTCCCTCAAGCACATTCATCTGTCTTCTGAGATGGGATAATTCAACAAAGAGGTC
Source organism: Glis glis (assembly GCA_004027185.1). Classification (NCBI taxonomy): domain Eukaryota; kingdom Metazoa; phylum Chordata; class Mammalia; order Rodentia; family Gliridae; genus Glis; species Glis glis. The sequence goes on along the minus strand of PVJS01000140.1, from coordinate 122,464 downwards.
CCTTGCCACATGCAGGCTCCTTGACCTTGGGCTTCCCAGTATTGGTAAAAAATAAATAAATAAATCTGTTCTGAAGCAGTTTACAACAGACCAAGATAGTTGCCTCTCTTTCCTCCTCCCTCCCTCCCTCCCAACCTCTCTGGTAGAAACAGCTGCCCTGTGGGGAGGCCCACTTGGCAGGAACTGAAGGAGACCAAGCAAGTCCAGTGAGGACCAAGAGCTTCAATCCAACAGCCCAGGAGAGACAGAACCTGCCAACAGCCGCGTGAGTGACAGTGGACGTGGTTTCTCTCCAAGTTGAGCCTCCAGATGACCACAGAGCCAGCCCTGTCTGCAGCCTGGTAGGAATCCTGGAGCACAGAGCCAGTCAGGGCATGCCGGGATTCTGACCACATGAACAGTGAGGTAAGAAATGTGTCAGGCCAGGCATGGTGGTGCACGCTTGTACTCCCAGTACTTGGGAGGTGGAGACCGGAGGATCCGGGTTCACAGCTAGCCTCAGCTACTTAGTGAGGCCCTCCGCAACTTCGTGAGACCCAGTTTCAAAATAAAGTATAAAAAATAGGACTGGGGGTGTAGCTTGGAGGTAGAACGCCCCTGGGTTCAATCCCTGGTACCGCAAAAAAACAAAAAAAAAAAGAGATGTGTCAGGTGCTGGATATACCAAGCACCCTGTTGATCATTACTCAATGTGTGTCTGTATTGAAACCTCCAATTGTGCCCCCATAAATATGCACAAATCTGTGTCAATCGGAAATAAAATAAGACTGCCAGGCATGGTGGAACATACCTGTATTCCCAGTACTTGGGAAGCTGAGACAGGAGGATCACAGGTTCAAGGCCAGCCTTGGCAAGTTAGCGAGAGGCTGTTTCAAAATTAAGTAAATAAAAAGAGCTGGGGTGTAACTAGAAGGCAGAATTCCCATGGGTTCAATTCCCAGTACCAAATAAACAAATAAAATTAAATAAATAAATAAATAATAAAACAAAAAAGAGAGGTATGTGTTGGGTTTTCTTAAATAATTTATTGGTGCAGTATGTGTTGTTTTAAGAAATTTAGTGTTGGGGCAATTTGTTACCTAGCAGTAGGTAATTAATCCATACTATCAAAACGCAAAATTGCAATAAATTAGTTAAAAAGATCGAACTGGCTTTTATGTGTGATTCTGAACTCAAGCAATACTTCATTCTATATGTGAAATGGGCACTCCAATGAGCTCAGCAGACAACAAAACATGGACTGGACTCTTCAAAGTCGCTTTCCATCTAGGATTAAAACAGAGGGGACTTTCTCGTCCTGCTGGCTCAGGATAAGACTCTGCCCGTCTGGTTGACTGCTGCAAGCGGACTGTCTTGTTGGATAGTTAGCCCGTAGCAGAGTTCAGTTTGATTCTTGGGACATGAATAACTCAACTGTGCTTTGGTCTACTGGGACCTGGTATGGATGCTCAGTTCAAAACAGTATTCTCCTTTCAAAGAAACTTAAACAAATACTCCTAACTGCTGGAGAAAAAAAATATATATATATATATTTAAATCAAAGCAATGGGGGGTACAATGTGATGCTCTGAGTAGTAGAAAAACTAAGTGTCCCACCAAATTTGATCCAATCAGCAACTCTGCTGGATTTTGCTAAGAAAGGCTTCACTAGAGAGGGGGCAGATATGAGAATTGGGCCGGAAAGATGGAAATAATTTCATCACTGGGTGGAGAAGAGCTTCCAAACACAGGCAGGAGAATGAGCAGGTTGGGTGGGTTCAGCTGGAATAGAAGGTAGTTATGGAGCATCTGCTAAGGGTCAGCCATTGAGCCGTTGAGTGGCTGTGCGGCTGCAGGATCCCCGACCTTGATAGCATGGGACCCCCCGCAACGCAAAGCCCACAGACAAGAAGGTGACAGGGACATCTGAGACACGTCTGGCATTTGGCACATGTCTGTGCAGGGCTTCACAGTCACACGAGGGAAAGGCTCAGCCCAGTGATGGAGAAAGCCTTCCCCGGAGAGCGCAGGCTGATGTAGGACTGGAGGGCCATAATTATCCAGGCAAAGAGTGAGCATTTAGGTGCAGCACCAGTCAGGGGACAAAGCCCCAGTGCATTGTGGGGGTCTGGTTCCCACGGCAAGACATTTGGGGCTGATTCTAGAAGTAAGGGGAGCATTGAAGGATCTTAGCAGCGGCCATGAGGAGTGGCCAAGGGCCCCAAGGTGCCCACTAGGGCATCTCACAGCGAAGCCAGAGCCCACTCCTCACAGAACCAGGAACTTGCTAGCAAATCTTACCAGGGCAGAGTTATTCAGAACAATTTCAGAAGAAGAAAGGGGAAATGACTTCAAGTGACCATTTTCCATCTCATATAAATTCCTTCCCAATGCTTAAATTTTAGTTGCTTTCCTCATTCAAATGTGTTTCTCAAAAATCTCTTAACTTGTAACTTTGCAGGTAAGTAAAAAATAAAAGAGAGAGAGAGAAAAAAGAAAAGCAGTATATTAATACTTTCTTTGATAACCCCAAATCATTTTCACTTCCTTGTATAGTCCTAAGGACGCGTCTATCTTTAGAAGGTGGTATTATGAAAGAGGAGGCTGGGACCAATTAGAGAGTCAAGAAACAAAAGGTGAATGATTGCCAATCATTGGCAAAATTAATTGTTGGCAGGAAGTTTTTAAAAAGTCTCTTCATTATTAGAAAATCAAATTTCCCTTTGGTGTCATGGACTAAGGGAGTCATAGGACATTCATCTTGGAAGAGACCAGAGATGCCACCCTATGTGCATGTTTCTTTCCTCCCACGGCTCCCCACCAACACTTCTGTTTTCCCAGGGCACCCCTAGTGCTACCTTACAAGAGTAAATGTGCAAACTCCTGTCTCCCAGGCCCGTCCAGCTCTGCCCTCTAGTAGTGCTTCAGTGGGCTCTTCAGTGGACAGCAGGCAGCAGGCAGGTGTTTCCTACAGATGGGAGCCTGGCAGCCCAGCACCTCTCACTAGCACTGAGAATAGTGATTGCACCAAATGGACATGCACCCACCGGACTCCACCTGCCCAGGACGCTTGCCTCATCCTAACAAACCCAGCCGTTCTCTCCCACCCTGAACGCGGGACACCAGGTGCAGAGATGTGGGCAGTGGGGGAGCTAGCTGCCCAGTCACAGCGGAGATGGCAAAGGCAACAAAAAGAGAAGCAAGGAAAGATGACAGAAGTGGAGACAGGAAGAAAAGTGTGAAGTGAGGAAGAGCTGCCTAGGGGAGATTAAAAAAAAAGAAAAAGAAAAAGAAAAAGTTTCCTACTCCAGTGGCCAAGTTAATCCAAGGGGGCGCCACAGTCAGATATCAGGGTTTCACTGAACCATCATTGCAGCCTCCGTGGCGGCCCCTAAGGGCTGGGATGTGAGGAACAATTTTGCTTCCTGCCGGTAAGAGCCAATATTTATTTTTATACTTTTATTGGCACATTGTAATTATACATCATGCTGAGGTTTAGAGTGTTAAGAATCTACATGCACACAACTCCCGGAGCACAGCCTGCAGGTCCCTCCCCTTCTCATTACATGTCTTTGAGATTGACACTGGTAATTTAATATACGTACATACCATTATTTCAACTGTTACCTTCTTTACATCGCTATTCCCTCTTCTCCCTTCCCTAAACCCCCTTCATCACTCCATTGGAGTCTCTATTTGAGGTTGTCCTTCCTTTCCAATTCCTCCCTGGCTTCCACCTATAAGAGAAAACATACAACCATTCTCTTTCTGAGACTGGCTGATCTCAGTATCATACTCTCAAGATCCATCCATTTGCCTGCAAATGACATCATTTTGTTCTTCTTTATGGCTGAGTAGAGTTCCATTGTGTGTCTTTACCACAGTTTTGTGATCCATTCATCTATTGATGGACACCTAGGCTGGCTCCATAATTTGGCTACTGTGAATTGTGCTGCTATAAATATGGAAATGCATGTATCGCTGTAATATTCTGACTTCAATTCCTTTGGAAAGATGCCCAGGAGTGGTATACCTGGGTCATATGGTGGATCCATTTCTAGTCTTCTGAGAAACCTCCACACTGATCGCCATAGCAGCGGCACTAGTTTGCAATCCCACCAACAGTGCATTCAAGTTCCTATTTCCCCACATCCTCACACACATTTATTATTGTTTGTGTTCTTGGTGATTGCCGTTCTAACTGGAGTTAGATCGAATCTCAGTATAGTTTTTTAGACTTTCCCTGATTGCAAATGCTGTTGAACATTTTTTTTTTCATATCCTTACTGGGCATTTGTATTTCTTCTTTTGAGAAGGGTCTATTCAATTAAATCGCCCATTTTTTGATTGGGTTCTTTGTTTTCTTAGTGTTAAGTCAGGCTTTGAGAATATAGTTCTGTGTCATAAGCTGCAGAAGAATATCTTGGGCTTCCCTGAGAGAGGCTGTTTTACTACACACTGGATCTCACTTAGAGTGAAGAGGAAAGTGAATTTCCTGTGCTCAGCACTATAACGGGCTCCATTTGATGTCTTCATAACATCTTCCTTTTAATGGAAGTGGAGGTCACTGGATTCTGTTCCCTCCTGGTGCACTAATTCCTTATAAACAACTTCTGAGCAGCAAGCAGATGCTAGGGGACATTTTGTGGTGCTGGCCAGAGGGGCAGTGGTGCCCGACTGTGATAACCTCTGCCCTCTTGTACCTTCTTCTTAACCAAAGGAAAACTCAACATTTCTGAACCAGAAAAGCCTCATGGTCTAGCTCCCGCATCCTCTTCTTGGTTTAGCAAAAAAGTCCCCTGCTTGGCCCAATATCAGTCATTCTCCTGAGTCTTCCACCATGCCAGTCTATGCACTTCCTTGTAAAGTGCAGTTCTAGCAAAGATCCCTGCTAAGTCAGTTTGGCAAGAATTACCCACCCTTGACACATGATCACCCTAAATAGATAATTGATCAGCTTCCTCACTCCCCTGTCTTGGGATCCGATCCCTTGCCTGCCTTCATCGGGAGTCATGATCAGTCAGTTGGAACAGAATTCTCAGCAGACATGATATCTCCTCCTAGTAATTTTCCACCCACTGACCATTCTGCTCCTTTGCCCATACATCCTCACTTCTCTTTTTCTCTGTTATTTTCAGATGGAGCTCAGCTCCACACCGGTGTCTCCTTTCCCCACTGCAATAGGCCTGAATAAAATGTGTGTCTGGACCCTATCTGACAGCGCTTTCCTTCTAAAGAGAGGGCCATTAAAGTCATCATGCTGCCATGCGGAGCCACGAGGTCCTAAAACAGTTACAAGTAGGGGAAGCATCATCAAGAATCACCAAACTATGATTTTTCTTACTGACCTTTCTCTCCTTTTTGAAAATCAAGGCTCTCTTTGCCCACCCTCAGATCCACCATCTATGTTGAGCTCCACAATGTATCAAAGGACGTGGATGTTGCTTCTATGCACATGTGGACAAGCTCTTTCAAGACCCTCCAAACAGAATTTGACCGGACTGAAACACTTATATTTAAATACAAGCAATGTCTCTTTAATTGCAGAGTAAATTAATTAATTAAGCGTGTGTGTGTGTGTGTGTGTGTGTGTGTGTGTAGTACTAGGGATTGAACCCAGGGGCACTCTACCTCTGAGCCACACCCTCAGCCCTTTTTACTTTTTGTTTTGAAACAGGGTCTCACTAGGTTGCTGAGAGTCTCACTACTTGCTGAGGCTGTCCTCGAACCTGCGATCTTCCTGTCTCAGCCCCCCAAGTATTGGGATTACGAGCGTGGGCCACCACGCCCCACTGAATTAATTCTTAATATTATACCCTTCCCAATTTCAACATTATTTTCTTACAACTGAATTTCAAAAACCTGCCACATTTATTAATCCTCTTCTACAGGCACAGAAACTCCCAGAAATCACAGTAAAATACAAAAAAAAAAATAGTCATTCTGAGCATAGACCTCCAGGACTGTTTAAAAGGCCAGGGTCCAGACATATGTTTAGCTGATGAGATATGGAGGTGTATGACTTGAGGCCGCGATGGAGGATTTTTTACTTATAAGTTTATTTATTTGTTTTTTTATTGCAATAGTAGCTGATAAATGATCTACTGAATGGAGGTAACAGCATGTCTTCTGGGCTGAGGAAAAGTACCAATTCGAACCTTGAAGAGTCAATACATTATTTATAGAAAAAAAAACACAACAGGATAGCTAGCAACAATGTACTGGGTTATTTCAAAATAGCCAACAGGATTTTTCCTATTCCCATCACAAAGAAAGTGTGGATGTTTGTGGAGATGGATACGCTAATGACCCTGATGTGTGTGATCATGACACCTTATCCACGTGTATTTAAACAAGGAAATAGCACATTACATCCCACTCATAGGCACAATTACTACGTGTTAAATTCTTGAAAATTATTTTTTGTACTGTCAAATGTTCCAAATATAAAAAAGGAAAGAAAAAAGAAAGATAAACTAGACAGTCATTCCGGATGGAAAGGAGAGAGGACAGGTACAGAAAATTGTGTGTCTGGAACAGCAGGCTGCTGAATGCACGCTGGGACTGAGGCTGGAGGACAGGCCGAGGCAAACTGCAGAGGAGCCGCAGCGCCAGCCAAGGGCCCCCCCCACACTTGAGACACCGGGGAGCCTATGGGCTTTGAGCAGAGAAGCAGTGAGTTCGGACCCAGACGCCAGCAGTAACTGTGGCATCCGTGCGAAGCCCATATAAGGGAGAGCGTGTGTTGTGCGCTGAGCAGCCCCCGAGGAAACCAGAGAGTTAAACACATGAGCCTAGAGAGGGAGCAGACAGATTAAATGCACCAAGCAAATAACTCTTGGAACAGAGTCCCACAGCATCAAAGGGGAGGGAAGTCAACACATAGACCCCCTCATCCGCAGGGGGTATGTTCCAAGGCCCCCGCTAGATAGTACCCAACTCCATCACTCAATGCCGTTCCCATATTAACTTAACACCACTCATGGTGGCCGTAGCATTTGCAGTCTGTAGTGCAATAGTAAAACTAGCCCAATGAGCCAAGCGTGGTGGCGCACGCTTGTAATCCAAATACTTGAGAGGCTGAGACCGGAGGATCCGGGTTCGCGGCCAACCTCAGCTACTTAGTGAGGCCCTCCACAACTTAGTGAGATATTGTTTCAGAATAAACAATAAAAAAATAGGGCTGGGGGTGTAGCTCAGAGGTAGAATGTTCCTGGGCTCAATCCCCAGTACTGAAAAAGGAAAAACTAGCCCAATGAAATCTTACTAGGTTCTATGAGAGGCACAAAGATGAGGCGACCATCTTTGGCTCTGGGTTTCTCAAAGCTAAATTCAAAGGATAAAGGTGTGCACTTGTAGCTGACTTATATTTAGCGGTCTGTCCTAAGCCTCATTCAGATGCCGGGATATTTGAGTGAGAAAGATGAAGATGGCCCTGCCTTCCATGATTCACATCCCTCATTCTGTTAAGCTGCCTCTCTTTTCGGACAGCTTCCTCCCTTCCTCCATCCATCCACACCTCCCCACCCGTCGACTAGACGTCGGCTCTGAGTCATATCCCTGCTAGACTGGGGACACAGAAACACAAAGTCATGCCCTGGAGGGTCTCCAATCCTCATGGGAGAAACCTCTGAAATCACGTAGGTACCAGCCATCTGGGGTGTCCTGGTGACTCCAGTGCGGTGATTTGGGGGCATGGTGATATATGGTGCTTTTCTTGACATGGGGATTCATGACTGGTGAAATGTCACTCTAAGTGTGAAGCTGGGTTCAGTAGCCAGCAGGGTGAATAGCAGTAGGCTGTCATGGCACTGTCTTCTTCCCATCAGCCCCTCTCAGGCCATGTTTGCATCTCACCCCAATATACACCTGGGAGGTCATTTCAGAGCACAGGAACAGCTTTTCTTGACAGGATGGGAATTCCAGGAATTATCATTCACACCTGTGGACTAGCAAGGGGTAAATTTGGGCCCTGGACTCAAGTCTTACTTCCGCTTACCCTCTACAGGCAAGTCTTACATTCTTGATTATTAAGTGTGATCATAATCATCAACTCCAGCCTCCTTGACCAGCAGCCAGCCAGTGACAGGTGGGAAGCGGCCATCACTTATAAATGAACAGAACCTGAAGAAACGTAGTCAGGGAACGGTGTTATTTTTCAAGGCAAGCCATGGTACGCAACTAAACCACAAGAGTTGAGTCTCATAAACGCGATGACCTCATGTGTTCCATTCACGCTTGTATTCCCGTTACCTGACTCAGCTTCTGGCCCACAGCAGGCACTCAGTAATATTTAGTGGGCTGCTGAATGCTGTTAGGATGTGAGCCATCCTTGACATCGCCCATTCCTCATTGCCTACAGGCATGTAATCATGCCTCGGAAGTTACATTTCTCAAATCCACACCCTCCACTTTAGCCCACTGCTGCTATTCAAATCCAGAACTCAGCATTTGTTATGCCAGAAATCCACAAAAAATTCCTAGCATGTCTTTCTAACTCAGTCTTGCCAGTCCCTACTGCCATCTTCAATAATGCTGCCAGAGGGATATTTCTAAAAGATGCATGTGATCAATCACCCTTGGGACCCTCATCATCTATACCAAGACTTCACCACAGCACACCAGTCCTTCCACACCCCGGTCTCACTGCTGGCCTGCACACTGGTCCTAGCAAAGTGTATGTATGTCTACACTAGCTTGACAAGATCTGGCAGGATCCTCATCAGGGTGAGATGGAGGAGATTCTACAGTTGCTCTAATAAGAAGTCTAATCCAACAGTCTTGCCTTTCAAAGAAATAAAATGCTTTTTAAATATAACACAAAGATGTCCTTTATAGAGGCACATAATATAGCTCATATTGTGAAGGAGGAAAGATATCCATTGTGAAATTTCCAACTGAAGGGGAAAAGTCTAAGATGAAAAGAAAAATAAGAACCTATTCACACATTCCAAAGAGTTTGTGCATGAGCAGACTTGGGACAAAAGCTATTTTATTATTACAGATACCTCGCTGTCCTTAAATCGCTGGAAAGCTCCTGTCCCTGCATGCAATGGACAGAGCTGCCCATTAAGAGCGAGCATCTCTAATGACATTTTTGTATAAAATCATGAGGAATTTGGGACACCTTGGGACACCAAGAAGACATATTTTCAGAAATGATAGCCTTCAAGGTGAAGGCATTCAAAATTCTCTCTTCTGGCTATTTTGAAGTTTCCAATGCATATAATGTTAATTATTTTCACCCTGAGGTACAACACAAACTGTCATTCCATCCTTATGTGAGTGTAACCTGGGACCAGTTGGCTGGCTTCTCACACCCCCTTCCTCTCTCTACTCCCCAGCCTCTGGTTAATCACTATTCTACTTGTCTATGAGATTGATTTTTAATTTCATATAGGAGCGAGATCATGTGGCATTTGTCTTGCTGTGCCTGGATTATTTCACTTAATATAATGTCCACCAGCTTATCCATCCATATCACTGCAAATGACTGGATTCACCCTTTTTATGGCTGGATAATATTACACTGAATATGTGTACCATATTTTCTTATTCACCCGTCTGTTGCTGGACACTTAGGCTGATCCCATATCTTGACTCTTAGAAATATTCCCACCACAAAGAAATGATAAATGTTAGCTGGGCATGGTGGCACATGCCTGTAATCCTAGCACTTGGGAGGCGGAGACAGCTGGATCACAGGTTCAAAGACAGCCTCAGTAGGTAATGAGACTCTCAAAAACCTAGCGAGACCTTGTTGCAAAACAAAAAATAAAATAGGACTGGAGTTGTACCTCAGAGGTAGAACACCCCTGGGATCAACCCCCAGTACCCAAAAAATGAAAGAAAAGAAAGAAAGAAGGAAGGAAGGAAGGAAGGAAGGAAGGAAGGAAGGAAGGAAGGGAAAGAAAGAGAGAGAGAAAGAGAAAGAAAGAAAGAAAGAAAGAAAGAAAGAAAGAAAGAAAGAAAGAAGAAAAAAGAGAGAAAGAAAGAAAGGAAGGAAGGAAGGAAGGAAGGAAGGAAGGAAGGAAGGAAGGGAGGGAAATAAAGAGAGAGAGAAAGAGAGAGAAAGAAAGAAAGAAAGAAAGAAAGAAAGAAAGAAAGAAAGGAAGGAAGGAAGGAAGGGAGGGAAAGAAAGAGAGAGAGAGAGAAAGAAAGAAAGAAAGGAAGGAAGGAAGGAAGGAAGGAAGGAAGGAAGGAAGGAAGGAAGGAAGGAAGAAAGAAAGAAAGAAAGAAAGAAAGAATGTTTAAGGTCAGGGATATGCTGCTTACCCTTGTTTGATTATGACACAATGTATACATGAATCTATACACCACCTTGTATACCATAAACATGTGCACTTATTATATGTCAATCAAAAGGAAAAAGAAATAAGGAAATAATGAGCAACATCTAAATACAGATGAAGGGTATCAAGCTACAGATGCAGAAACCACTATGAGCCTTAAACAGGATAATCGCAATGAACACCAAAACAGAGTGGGCACCATAGTGCTGTAGCATCAGTTGTTTGGGATTCTGCTAAACCTAGGCAACTTCAGGATATTTCTACAAAGCACTAGGTCTTCCTCCACCAACGACCAACTTTTCTGGAATGAAGTTGACCTTGTACAGACCTTCTTCAGCATGCGGCTGCCCAATGTCACTTCTTAAAGTGTCAGACACAAAAGGAAGAGCGCAGGAACGAGGCTGGCTGGTGGGCTGCATAGCTTCTCCCACGACCACACAACCCCTGTGGCAGCACAGAGACCACACGTCTCACACGTTTAGTTACAGACCATACAAGGAAGCACATTCTGATTATGTTCAACTGTCCTCATTACTTACACAGCCACCTCATTAATTTCGGGGTCACACATGTGGTCACATGATGTCATCTCAATGCTTGTCTTGTATTTCCCCAGATGAACTAAGACCAGTACTTTAAAAAAAAGAAGTCAATATAGAGAAGCTACATACAATATGATTTCAACTATACAACATTCTGGAAAAAGAAAAAGTATGAAGACAGTAAAAAAAAAAAAGATCAGTGGTTGCCATAGATAGAGGGATGCATAGGGGGAGCATAGAGGATTTGGGGGAGTGAAACTATTCTATATAATACTATAATGGTGAATACATCTCTTTATACATTTGTCCAAACCCACAAAGTGTAGAGCACCAAGAGTGAACCCTAAGCTGGGCGCAATGGCCCACACCTGTAAATCCCAGTACTTGGAAGACTAAGCCAGGAGGATCTAGGTTCACGGCCAGCCTCAGCAACTTAGCGAGATTCTCAGCAACTTAGTGAGACCCTGTTTCACAGTAAAAACTTAAATAGGGCCGGGGGTGTAGCTTGGAGGTAGAATGCCCCTGGGTTCAATACCTAGTACCACACACACACACACACACACACACAAAATGTGAGCCCTAATATAGACTCTGGACGCTGGTAATTCTCTGTACTTTCTCTCAAAATTTTCTGTACACCCCAAACTGCCCTAAAAATAAAATCTATTAATTGATTTTAAAAAAAGACAAAGAAATCCTAACACTATACATGCTGGGCCCTTTTAATCTCAGGGTCTTAAAGCGGTACCTACACTGATCACTAACCAGACTGACCGGAGAACGCACCTGGGGTCATGACCAAGCAGGTCATACTTAGAACCCTGATTCTTGGATCTCAATGAGCTTCAGTCAACTTGACACAAATAAGAATACATCCCCCACTATGTCTAGTGAAGACTACATTCGAGGAGACCAGTAGTTTAGAACAGGTATCAGAGCATACATATTCTTTTTTCCTAAAAGACTACTTGAATTGGATATTCTTAGAAATAAAAACTCAACTCACAGGTTCCCCTGCATGCAGCCTGCATGGTCTGAAATAATCGGTGCAGAATTTTGACAAGGAGCTGTGCACATTAAATATGTTGTCAGACAGCACGTGCTATGAAAGAAAGCTTGTGCAAAAGAATATTCTCCTGGTCCCACCTGAGCTGCTTCTAGGCTCCTCGGTAACTAGCAAAAATGTGAACAAGTAACAGCAGCAAGAAGACAAAGTCAACCTAGTAAAGAGTGGATCGAATCGTTAACTCCACTTTCATTTAGCAGGTCTGAAGCTGAGCCTTCAGCATTAATAATGTCAACAAAAAGACAAAGAGGGGCGGGGTGGAGAGGAAGAAAGGGTCATTGGCTTCCTAATCTACTGATGGTTAAGTGGCTATTTGGGGGGAAAGCCATTACTTTTATTGGGCTTTAGGTTTATGGTCAAAACCCAATAAAAATTTACATCCTGAAACTCTGCACACACCTCTAAATGGTGCTTTTGCCCATAAATACTTTTTGATTATTTTAGTCTCTCTCGTATTCTTTCTTTTACTCATTGACTTGGTCCTCAATACCCACTTACAAAGTCAGGTCTCAACTTTTATATTGTTTTAATTGTCGCAAGACCCAAGTTTCATTTTCAAGCATTTTCCGTCATTTTGCCATCGTGTCAATTTGGCTTCATAGATACCGTGGGTATTTATGATATAGTCAGCAATGTGAGAAGAAGCCGTCTATCATTGCGATTTCCTAGCAACGTGTTCTCATTGCAAAGGTAAGAAATACTCGTCCTTCAAGAGGCAGTGTGTGGAGGCCCATGGCTCGGGAGTCCCTGGAAACCTCCCACAGGCCAGATACTCCCCTGTCTGTGTGTTGCTGAGCCTTGAGCCTTACATCTGGCGTGGGCACACTGAGGAATTTGCTTCCCCCAGAATGGAACTTCATTCATCTTATCTGACCTGCACCTGGCACAACGCCCAAAACACAGTAGCAAATGTTTAGCGGATGAGCAGAGAGCGGATCACCCACAGAGGACACGGTGTTGTGGCTTTCAGTGCATGTGTGTGTTAAACCCTCGCCTACCCCCACACCCTGCTGAGCTGAGGTGGATAAGTACCACTTCCTAGTGAAATTACCTGCAGGAATGGCCCAGACAATTTTAGCTCTGCCAAGAACTGACAATAAACATGCCACTATTTCCAAAGTAAAACATCTGCGATGGTTGGGCCTGTCTACGGTTGCCTGGATAGAGAACTGCTTCCGTTTCACAAGGTAATTGTGAATCACAGTTCCTGACCCATCGTTCACTGTGGTAGAGACACATAGTAGGAAGAAAAACAAAATGGACCTAAGGAAGTTTCAAGATATCCAGGGCAAATGTTGTTGTTAAATAAGGGGGTAAACCGCAGGAAAAAAAAAAAGCTTTCTGCTGCAATCCCTGCTCAAATCTAACATTGGCAACTTGCTGTGTCAGCCCCTGATATACATGTCACTGAAGTCCAGGGATTATTCTTGGGTGACAAGGGCTTACGATGCCTCAGCCATTTTGATTAAGGACATTTCTTACCCTTAGATGGAAGGACCAGAAGTCATGATTTTAAATCTTAATGTCAACCATGTGTCATCCTGTGGTTGTCTTTTTCTTTAAAAGGGTGAACAGAGGGTTGACTGGAGTTTCTACAGAATCTGAACTAAGAACTAATCTCATGAAAGGGGATCGTCAGGTACCTCAGGTGGAAGAGGGTTTCTACACTTCCCGCATGCTGCCATCTGTGTTGGATAAACCTAAAGGCAAAGCTCAAATCTTCCCCACGACTTCAGGTCCTCAGTGCACCCACCCCAAGGCAACCCTAGTTCGTCAGACTTTCATCCCCCGATCCTGTCACACACACCACGGTCCTGTCTGTCACCGAAGGACCTTCCCACATGTCCTCCCTGATGAACTCCACACTCAGCCAAGTTTCGGGTTGAAATGACCTCACTGGAAAGCCGGCTTTCTTGCGGCCGACTTCCCCCAGGAGCATTCCGACCTTTAACAGGTTCTTATCATCTTGTCACCTGTGGGTGATGGTCACTAACTCAGCATCCTCCTCTGAGGATTTCCTCAATCCCCAACCATGCCAGCAACAATGCTTAGTACTGAGCACAGAGTATATCTCCAAGATAAGGGAGTTGAAAGTCTCTATATGAGGGAACGCAAGGACCCTTTGATAAAATAATATTGTGACTCTATAGCTACAGAGGTACTTTACCTTTTACTGTTGGGCATAAATTAGTGTTTGATATAAAGGTACCAAACAAAAATGTGGGGCAAATGTAAACAAAGGGAACTCCAGAAAAAAGAAATATGCTAAGAAGTGATTACTCTCTCTATGCAGTCACCTGCATAGTTACTTATTGGGAAAGGGAACATTATATGCTCAGTTTGATTTTAACACACAAGCCATCTACAGCCCAGAGGTGTGTGATGTAATTCTCTTTTATTCACCTTACCTCTTTGTTCAGTTTATGGATGACATGGAAATTTGGACGACGTGGAGTTTTTTTTTTTTTTTTTTGTATTGGAGAAATGAACCTGGGGCCTCGCCTATGCTGAGCACACACTACCACCAAGCTCTACCCCGACCCAAAATCATTCTTTTAAAGGATTTACCCATAAATGCAACTGTACCCCTACATGGAACCTTCACATTGGCAAAGCAAAGGGCATTTTTAAAATCTGGTGGTGAAATTTTGCTACTAATTATGGCGGGCTTATTTCCATGCACGGAACACTGCAATGAAAAGAAGGCAGGGGAGTGAGTACGTTGGCAACCCTCAGCCTCAGTGTCACACACCTCCCGATCCAGGAGCAAGTGTGCGGTGAGAGCACAGGGACAGCCCTGGCATGGGCACGTGACATACCTGGGGCTGCATATGCAAGGCAGGCTCTGGGAAACTGACCTATTCCTTGCAGGGAGGTGCACTGGGGCTGCAGCCTGTGACAGGAGACTGGCTTTCTAACGTATTCCAACACGCCAGCGCTCGCTGAGTAGCTAGCGCCTGTCCATGGGGAAGGGCTTCTTCCCCATTAAAGAGTTCTTGAGTTCAGCTTGCTAATGAGTCTCTGGAAACACTCCACTCAAGGAAAACACGCAATGGATCCCGCTCTTTCCCCTGACACAGATACATAAATGACAGTTGATTTACCCTTAGCGTCTGAGCTGAAGACGCACGTATAAGTGGAACAATCTTGAATCCTTTCCTCAGAAATACTAAAAGGCAGATCTCTTGGATCTTGAAAAACAAGGAGCTAAAAGCAATAAGCTATTGTTGATATTCATCCCTAATAGGAATGAGGTCGGATACAGCCAATGGCCACAGAATTGCAAATGATCCCGTGGGAAAACCGGTGTGCCCTGACCACCAGTGTGGAGAAGGCAGGTTGGGGACACTGCTGGGACCACCAGCTCTCCCTCTCAAGTTGTGTTCAACTATTGGCAATATTTAAACCACCAACAAATGCTATAAATTTATAAGTGAATTCTGAGTTTTAAACCTACATGATACATCTCAAGTAAAATCCACAAAGAAAGAATGTAAGCAAGAAGTCATCAGATCAGGAAAAAAAAAAAAAAATATATATATATATATATATATATTCTTACCATGTTTATGGATGACACAGGACCGATGCTGTTAACGTAAATGTCAACATCAATTACGGTTGGTTTTACTGTGGAGAAAAATAGATGTATGTTAATAATTTGTGCCAGAGAGAAGGAAAGGAGAGCCCAATTCAACACCCCAGCGACTCATACACTAACACTTCAAGACTGGCTAAAACATATATATAGGTGGATTTTTCTTTGGGACCCATCTTGCATTTATAATGCAAATCCTTCCTGTCTTATTTTTTAATTTCTCAAAGGATGAGATAGTTTTGCTTGTATTTATTAAGTTCTGGGAAAATAAGATATTGACTCACTGTGACTTGTCAGTGACAGATAACTAAAAAGATATTCAATAACATTAGTTAAGTCATTTTATGGCAAAGATAAGAGATAAAACATAAGACACTGCATAAGCAATTTAATATAGAAGTATTGCAATAAAGTTAACACATGAAATGAGCAGTATATGGCTACGCTTGGTTGATTTATCCATCACATGACTGTGTAACCTTTGTGCCAAAGCAAAGCAACTCACAGCAAAATTCTAGTGAGTTCAGATATCAAAGAAAAATAAGAAACATTGTTAATTGCATTATTTTTTACTTAAAGACACACTTACACATGCATATCACAGAGTCAAAATCCTGTAACTCAAAAAGAGTACAATTTTAGCAAGTCAAAGAATTACTATCTCAACTATAAGGGCATCAAATGTATATCATTGGAAGTGGTGACAGCTGATACTGCATCAGAAGCTAAATTGGCTTATTTGGCTTTAAGTAAAAGCTTCTCCTTCCTTGGTAGCCAAGGAAATGAGGGAGACCAGGAATGTGATCGTAAGTCGGCAGAGCTCTGAGTCGGGAAGCAGATGCCCTGTGAAAGGGAGCTCGTTCCCTTTATCTCACTTGTGACCAACAAAAGAAAGGAACAGAGCCAATTTCAGAATATTTCCGCCCAGGGGGAATAAACAAGCTTCATGAACCTTTCCACATGATGTTTCCATGGAAACAAGAGTGGTTGTATCTGCAATTATTTCAATGAGCCTCCTTCAGTTCTGCTAAGTAACTGATGGTTCACAAATAGACTCTGCACTCTAGTTTTGGAACTATGAGTGGCACCTCTGGGCTCTCAGCCTCTTGTAAAATTGTGTATACAGTCGTCTATAGCCTAGGCATGATTCTCAGGCCTCCATGAATGAGTAGGAGTTTGAGCCAACTCCTCCAACCTCTCTCAGCACAACCAAGTCATGTCAGCTCCAAAGAGCTGTTGGCATTTTGGAGAACACCCAACAGAATTGATCCTATGCACTGTGCACAAAGGGCTTCGATTTCATAAAGCACTAACATGTCCAGGGAAGGAGGAGAGGGTGAGGTGAATGGACGTTTGTATCACTTTGAATCTCACTGTGATGTATAATTACATTGCACCAATAATGTCCTTCATTTTATTTCTTTTTCTTTCCTTTTTTTGGTGCATTATAGTCTCACATCATAATGTAACTCACAGGGATAGAGACATACATACACACAGCACTTGGTGAGCTTCCCCCTGGCTCGCTCCCCACTGCCCTTCTTGCCTATACAAGATATTGAGAATGGCATTGGTATTCTCACATACGTACACAACGTCAAAGGAAGAATTTCCTTCATTAATTCTCCCTCCCCCCCAGCATCACCCTCCCATGGACCACCTCCCTCATTCCACTGGAGTTTCTCTTCCATTATCTAAAGTCTTTCTTATATCCTGATTACTCTCAAGTTTCGGCATATGAGAGAACACACATGACCTTTCACTTTCTGTCACTGGCTTATCTCATGTAACAATGTTCTCCAGGTCCATCTGTTTTTCTGCAAATGACATAATTTTTTCTTCTTTATTGCCGATTAGAATTCTATTTTGTGTATACCCCATAATTTTGTAATCCATTCATCTGTTGATGGACACCTAGGTTGGTTCCATAATTCGGCTATTCTGAATTGTGCTGCTACAAACATGGATATGCATACATTAGTATAATCTTCTGATTTCAGTCCCTTTGGAAAGATATCCAGGAGTGGTATAGCTAGATCATATGGTGGATCCATTCCTAGTTTTCTGAGGAATCTCCACACTGATCTCCATAGGAGTTATACTAATTTGCAATCTCTCCAACAGTGTAAAAGAGTTCCTATTTCCCCACATCCTCGCCAGCATTTATTGCTGTTTGACTTCTTGATGACTGCCATTCTGATTGGGGTTAGATGGAATCTCAGTGTAGTTTTGATTTGCATCTCCCTGATTGCTAATGATGTAGAACATTTTTTCATGTGTTTATTGGCCATTTTTATTTCTTCTTTAGTGAAGTGGCCATTTAGTTCAGTTGTCCATTTCTTGATATTTAGTGTTGTCTTTTTAAAATTATTTATTTATTTATTGGTGCATTGTAGTCATACATCTTGATGGGTTTCAGGGTGGTAAAAGTATACATGCACACATCGGTCAATTAGCCCTCCCCCAATTCCCACCCCCATTCCCTCACCCTCCCTCCTTCTCCTGCTCAGCATAACAGTTGACTTTGATAAGTTTGTGTATGTACATGCTATGCATTAGGGTGTTTCCCTCCCCCCCATCTCCCTCAGTTAGGTCGCCTTCTTTACTCATCTGAGGTTTTCTCTATCTTTGTTTGTCTGGACCCCTCCTATGCCCTATTCTCCCTAGCTTCCACATATTAGGCAGAGCATCCAACGTTTCACTTTTTTGTGACTGACTAATCTCACTTAGCATAATGTTCTCTAATTTCACCCATTTCCCTACAAATGACATAATTTTGTTCTTTTTTATGGCTGCATAAAATTCCATTGTGTACATATACCATAGTTTTTTAATGCATTCATCTGTTGATGGACATCTTGGCTGGTTCCATAGTTTGGCAATTGTGAATTATGCAGCTATAAACATAGATATGCATGCATTAGTCTGGTAGTTTGGTTTCCATTCTTTTGGGTAGATACCTAGAAGTGGTATAGCTGAGTCAAATGGTAGGTTCATTCCTAGCCTTCCGAGGATCCTCCACACTGTTTTCTAAAGTGGTTTCACTAATTTGCAATCCCACCAACAGTGTATTAGAGTTCCTACTTCTCCACATCCTTGCCAACATTTGTTATTGTTTGCATGTTTAATGATTGCCATTCTAATTGGGGTGAGGTGAAATCTCAGGGTAGTTTTGATTTGCATCTCTTTGATTGCTTATTATGTTGAACATTTTTCATACATTTATTGGCCATTTGTATTTCTTCTGTGAAGTGTCTATTTGTTCACTTGCCCATTTTTTGATTGGGCTATTTTTTTATTTTTTATTTATTTTTTTTTACTGGTGAGTGTCTTGAGTTCTTTATATATTCTAGATATTAATGCTCTGTCAGAGCATTAGCTGGCAAAAATCTTCTCTCATTCTTTCAGCTCTCTGTTGAGGTTTTTGATAGTTACCTTTGCTGTGCAGAAGCTCTTCAGTTTAATACAATCCCACATATTGATCCGATTCTTAACTTCTTGTGCCTTTGGAGTCTTGTTGAGGAAGTTTTTGCCTGTGCATATGTGTTGAAGAGTTGGACCTATGCCCTCTTCAAGTAGCTGCAAGGACTCTGGTCTAATTTCCAGGTCTTTGATCCATCCTGAATTGACTCTTGTGCAGGGTGAGAAAGTGGGGTTTATTTCCATTTTTTGCATGTGGTTAACCAGTTTTGCCAACACCATTTGTTGAAGAGGCTCTCTTTTTCCCAGTGTATGTTTTTGGGTCCTTTGTCAAAAATCAATTGGCTGTAAATGTGCTGATTTGTTTCTGAGTCTTCTTTTCTGCTCCATTGGTCTATGTGTCTGCTTTTGTGCAAATACCATGCTGTTTTAATTACTATGGCTCTGTAATATAGTTTGAAATCAGGTATTGTGATGCCTCCTGCATGGTTCTTGTTGCTGAGAACTACTTTGACTATTCTGGGTTTTTTGTTGTTCCAAATGAATTTAAGGACTGATTTTTCTATATTTGTGAGGAATGACCTTGGTAATTTAGTGGGTCATTGCATTGGATCTACTGCATTGAATCTATAGATCACTTTTGGAAGAATGGCCATTTTGATGATATTTATTCTGCCTATCCAAGAGCATGAGAGATCTTTCCATCTTCTAAGATCTTCAATTTCTTTTTTCAGTGTTTTATAATTTTCCTTGTAGAGGTCTTTTACCTTCTTAGTTAGGGTTATTCCTAAGTATTTTATTGTTTGGGGGGATATTGTGAGTGGAAATATTTTCTGGATTTCTTTTTCAGTAGATTTATGTTTGGCATATAGAAAAGCTTCTGATTTTTTAAGATTGATTTTGTATCCAGACACTTTGCTGAATTTGTTGATCAGTTCTATATGCCTTTTGGTTGAGTTTGTTGGGTCTTCTAAATATAACATCATGTCATCTGCAAATATAGTTTCAGTTCTTCTTTTCCTCTTTGCACCCCTCTGATTTCCTTCTCTTGCCTTATTGCTCTGGCTAGAGTCTCTAGTACTGTATTGAAAAGGAGTGGTGACAGTGGACATCCTTGTCTTGTTCCTGTTTTTTTAAGGGTAACTCTCGTAGTTTTTCCCCATTCAAAATGATATTGGCTGTGGTCCTATTGTATGATTTTGAGGTATGTCTTTGCTTTCTCCACTGGGCATATCCCTATGTCTCTCTGTCTACACATATGGCAGGTGTCACCAGTGTGGGATCCAACGCTTGTGTCTCTTTGCCTACAGAAGTGGCAGATGTCACTATGACCTGACTCTATGCAAACACAGAACTCCACGTTTTCCACAGAGAATGCTGGGTTGGTCTGATTTTTCCACAGGTACCAAGACTGTGTGTCCTGTGGCAATCCCCAGAAACCATGCAAAGGCACTGCAACCTGAGGGGCTGTAGGTCCGTCCCACCCGAATGTCTCTGGGGGCAGTCTACCTATCCATGCCTCTGCTGTGTCTTACAGCAGACCCCATTCCCACCTCCACAGGGGTGATCCACAAAGTCTCAGACCCCTCGAGTCTATTGCTTGCCACATGAGTCCCTGTGGTCCCCTGGGCAGCTCGTTAACTTACAGTTTCATTGAGCAGTGCTCTTAATCTCTGGGGGAAGGGGTGAGCTCAGCCATTGCCACAGGTCCTGGTCAGGAGGCCTCAGGGTACTCGGGTTTCTGTTAAGCGTGGAGCAAGCTGCTACCTGCTTTTGCCATTGATGATCCACGGTTATTGGACCCACAACAGGTCGCTGGACTCTGCTAGCAGCCTGTGGAAGCCACAATGCTGGAAGCTTCCAGCACGGCCTAGCCAAGATGGCACACGCGCTGCCACCGTCACCTTCGGGTCTCTGTCAAGCGTGGAGCAAGCCGCCACTCACTTTCGCCGCCGATGCTCTGCAGTTACTGGACTTACCACAGGTAAGTGGCTTCTTTGTTGGTGGTCTGTGGAAGCCATAATACCGGTAGCCCCTGGCGCGGCCTGGCTAAGATGGCGCCGCCACTGCTGCCACCACCACCATTCAAAACTTGGTCGAGTGTGGAATGAGTTGCTGCTTGCTTTTGTTGCTGATGCTCTGGACTTACAACAGGTCGCTGGCTTCCATGTTGGCGTCTGTGGAAGCCGCAAAACTGGTAGCCACTGGTGCAGTCTGGCCAAGATGGCGCCGCTGCTGCTTCCACTGCCTCCATCGGGGTTTCTGTTCGAGCATGGAGCAAGCCACTGCTCGCCCTCATTGCTGAGGCTCAGCAGTTGCTGAATTAACAACAGGTCACTGGCTTCCCTACCTGCAGTCTGTGGAAGCTGCAATGCTGCTGGCACAGCCCAGCTAAGATGGCGCTGGCATCAGTGCCGCTGCTGCTGCTGCCGCCAGAGATTTTGAGTCTTAAAAACACAAAACCCTGATTCTGTTTTGTCAGACAAGTCACCTCGTGTTAAGTCTTTTAAGTATTTTTTATATTCTAGATATTAGTCCTCTATCAGAGGAATAGCCGGCAAGTATCTTCTCCCATTCTGAAGTCTCTCTCTTTAGACTTTTAATGGTTTTCTTTGAGCAGAAACTTTTTAGTTGAATGCCATCCCATTTATTAATTCTTGTTTTGATTTCTGGGCTTTGGGGGTCTTATTGAGGAAGTTTCTACCTCTGCCTATATGTCAGAGTGTTGGATCTATGCCCTCCTCTAGTAATTTAAAAGTCACTGGTATAATTTTCAAGTCTTTGATCCATCTTGAGTTGACTCTTGTGCAGGGTGAGGAGTAAGGATTTAACTTCATTTTTCTACAAATGGGTAACCAATTTTCCCAAAACCATTTATTGAAAAAGGTGTCTTTTCTCCAAAGTATGTTTGGCACCTTTGTTGAAAATCAATTACCTATAAGCATGTGGATTTTTTTTCTGTATCTTCTATTCTGTTCCACTGGTCTATGGGTCTGTTTTGGTGTCAATACCATGCTCTTTTATTACTATAGCTCTATGGTATCATTTGAAATCAGGAATTGTGATGCCTCCTGCATGGATCATATTGCTGAGAATTGCTTTGGCTATTCTCGGTCTTTTGTTTCTCCATATGAAATTTAAGGTTGATTTTTCTAGGTCTATGAAGAATGGCATTGGTATTTTGATAGGGATTGCATAGACTCTATACATCACTTTTGGTAGAATGGCCATTTTGATAATATTTATTCTGCCTATCCAAAAGCAAGGGAGATCTTTCCAGCTCCTAAGATCTTCAATATTTTTTCTTTAGTGATATAATTTTCATTATAGAGGTTTTTTACTTCCTTGGTTAGATTTTTGCTAGGTATTCAATTGCTTTTTGAAGTTATTGTGAATGGGAGTTTTCTAGATTTTTTTTCCAGTGGATTTATAGTTAGCATATAGAAAAGCTACTGATTTTTTTAGATTTTGCATCTCACTACTTTGCTGAATTTGTTATTCAGCACTAGAAGACTTGGTTGAGGTTTTTGCGGGTCTTCTAAATATAGAATCATATCTTCTTTTCCCATTTGAATTCTTTAGATATCCTTCTCTTGCCTTATCTCTCTGGCAAGAGTCTCAAGTACTATATTGAAAAGGAGTGGTGATAGTAGACATCCTTGTCTTGTTTCTGACTTTAAAGGGAATTCCTGCAGTTTTTCCCCGTTTAATATGATGATATTTTTGAGTTTATTGTTTATTGCCTTAATGATGTTGAGGTAAGTTCCTTCTATTCTGATTTTCTGCAGTGTTTTTAACATGAATGGGTATTGGATTTTGTCAAATGCTTTTTCAGCATCTATTGAGATGATCATGTGATTTTTGTCTTTAGCTCTATTTTTGTGGTGAATGACACATATTTACTTGCATATGTTGAGCCAGATTTGCATGCCTGGGATGAAACCAACTTGGTCATGGTATACAATATTATGATATGGTTTTGAATGAATATCACTAGTATTTTGTTTAGAATTTTTGCATCTATGTTAATCAATGATATTGGTCTGTAATTTTCTTTTCTTGAGGGATCTTTATTCAGTTTTGGTATGAAGGTGATAATGGCCTCACAAAAGGAGTTTGGAAGGATCCCATCTCTTTTGATTTCATGGAATAACTTATGAAGTATTGGGTTTAGTTCTTCTGTAAAGGTTTTGTAGAATTCAGCCTGGAATCCATCTGGACCTGGGCTTTCCTTTGATGGAAGGCTTTTTATTGCTATTTCTATCATTTTGCTTGTTATTGGTAAGTTTAGGTTTTCTATATCCTATTGTTTCAATTTAGGTAGTTTGTATGTGTCCAGAAATCTGTTAGTTTCTTCTGTTTTCAAGTTTATTGGAGTACAAATTTCCTAAATAGTTTCTGATGATCCTCTGGATTTCCCCACTGTCTATGGTGATGTCTCCTTTTTCGTTTCTGATTTTGATAATTTGGGTTGATTCTGTCTTTTTGTTAGGTTGGCTAAGGGCTTATGAATCTTGTTTATCTCTTCAAAGAACCAGCTTTCTGTTTTGCTTATTTTGTTTTTGTTTTTGTTTTTCTCTATTCCATTGATTTCTGCTCTGATTTTAAGTATCTCCTGGCTTCTATTAGCTTTGGGATTAGACTGTTCTTATTTTTCCAGGACTGTGCCATTAATGAGCTGTGCCATTAAGTTGTTTATTTGGTGACTTTCTGTTGTTCTTATGTGGGCACTCAGTGCTATAAATTTCCTCTTAAAACCACCTTCAAAGTGTCCCATAGATTTTGGTATGTTGTGTCTCTATTTCCATTTCATTCTAGAAATTATTTTTATTTCTCCCTTTATTTCCTCTCTGATCCAGTCCTCATTCAAAAGTGTATCGTTCAGTCTCCATGTATTTATGTGATTTCCTTTGGTCTTCCTATTGTTGATTTCCACTTTCATTCCATTATGATCTGAAAAGATGTAGGGAATTATATTACTTTTTTAAATTTGCTGGTGCTTGCTTTGTGGCCCAGGATGTGTTTTATTTCAGAGAAGGTTCCATAACCAGCTGAGAAGAAAGTGTAGTCAGATGTTGTTGGTTGGAATGTTTTGTATATGGCTATTAAGTCCATTTGGTTTATAGTGTTCTTTAGGTCTGAAGAGTCTTTATTCATCATTTTTCTGGAAGATCGATCTAGTGGTGTGAGTGGTGTGTTGAAGTCTCCCACTATTATTGTATTTGGTCACTATTTGAGACCTAATGTCCTGAGGAGTTTGTTTTATAAAAGTAGGTGCACCCATTTTTGGGTCATACATATTTACTATCATTACATCTTCTTGTTGAATTGTTTCTTTTATTAGTAATAAGTGACCCATTTTGTCTCTTCTGATCCATTTCAGCTTAAAGTCTGCATTGTTGTATATGAGCATTGCTACCCCTGCTTGTTTTTGTTCTCTATTTATATCGTATACCTTTTTCCATCCTTTAATCTTTAGCCTATGGATATATTTGCCTATAAGGTGAGTTTCTTGCAAGCAGCATATACTTGAATTATGTTCTTTAATCCACATTGCCAGTCTATACGTTTTAGTTGGGGAGTTTAGACCTTTGGCATTCACTGTTATTACTGAGAGATGATTTTTGTTTCCTGTAATTTTTTAATTCTACTTCCTGTTTGATATAGTGTTATTTCTCCTTCACTTAGTTGCCCATCTGGTGGAATTTGCCCCTTTTCTGGTTCTGGTATTTATTTCTTTTTTCCTCTTTGTATTTTATTTCTTTAAGTACTTTCTGTAAGGCCAGCTAAGTAGTCATAGATTACTTTAGTTTCTGCTTGTTCTGGATGGTTTTTATTTGTCTGTCAATTTTGAAAGATATCTTTGCTGGATATAGCAGTCTTGGTTGGAAGTTATGTTCTTTCAGGGTCTGTAGTACATAATACCAGTCCTTCCTGGCTTTCATGACTTGGGTTGAGAAGTCTGCAATGATTCTTATTGTTTTGCCCCTGAATGCTACCCATTCTTTTGTTCTTAATGCATTTAAGATTCTTTCCTTGGCCTCTACATTAGTCATTTTTATTATTACATAGTGTGGCAAAGTTCATTTGATCTGGTCTTGCTGGTGTTCTGAATGTCTCCTGTTTGTGGATGTCCAATTCTTTTCTATATATGGGTATTCTCTGATATTATTTATCTGGAGAGGCCTTTGATGCCCTTAGCTTGTGCTTCTAGACTTCTCCAATGCCTATTACCTGTAAGTTAGGTTGTTTCCTGTCAGTCCGTATTTCTGGAATGTTCTGGTTGTGTTGTCATATTGTCTTCTATATTGTTGACTGTGTGGTCAGTTTTGAATGAGCAGTCTTCCAAGATTGTGATTACATTTTCCATGTGATCTAGTCTGCCAGAGGAGGTTTCTATTGAGGTTTTTAATTCATTTATTGTCTTCTTCATTTTGCTCAAAGCCTCTTTTGGGTTCTTACTTAGGGCCTTAATTTCTCTATTGATAATGTTCTTTAATATCCTATATACTTCCTCTGCAATCATTCTGAGACCTTTGATCATATTGAAAATCAAAGTTCTGAATTCTCCTTCTGGCATTTTCTGCAGCTCAGTATTGGTGATCTCCCTTGTTGTTGAGTTGTGGGAGTTTATTGTTTCCTCATTATTCTTCATTCTCATGTTTTCAGAGTTCTTAGGTTTGTATTTCTGTTGTCTTGGCATCCTCTTCCTCTTTGTGTGAGCATCCTATGTCTATTTGTTATCCCTTTATAATAAGTCCTGTGCTGGGGGTGTATATTTGCCTCAATGCTACTGTCTCATATAATCAGACTTTTCAGTTTGTCTCCCAGAATCTCTTTTAACAAGATATAGTTCTCGTTAGTGCAGACAAACAGGAATCTCTGATTGGATGCAGGCCACCATGCTTCCCATCCCCAGACTCAGCAGGGCCAGAGACTACGATATTCTGTTCAGAGCCTGTGGCCTGCTGGCTGGGATTTAATGCCCCACAGATCCCACTGCTGTTCTGCTGGTTGTGAGCCCATGAAACGCTGCAGAGCACTGACCTCTGTGGACAATGGGCCTAAGCTCTGCAAGGCCAGAGATTACTATTCTGAGCTTGTGGCATGGCTGGATGAGCTTTGATAGCCCAAGGACACCACCACTGATCTGCTGGATTGAATCACATGGAGTCCTGTCAGTCACTGGCATGGGTGTTCACCAGGGACAGACTCTGCTGACAGGGAGAGTGTTGCATTCCAGCCTATAGCTGCAATCATGTGAAACCCTGCTGACACCTGGCCTCCCAACTATCAGGGTCCAAGCTCTGGCAGAGAGAGATTGTACTGTTCCATGCTTGAGGCTTGGAAGGCTCAGTGATTTAGCCCCAGGGATACTGCTGCTGCTCTGGGCAGCTGTAGTCACATGAGACCTTGTTGGCATCTGGCCTTGATGCTTGTGGCACCCAAACACCTCTGTGCGCGAGTTCATAGCCTTCCAAGTCTGCAGCACAGTTGACTGAGATATTTCAACCTACAGACCCAACTGCTGGCAGTCCTGTGGTGATTTCTGGAGACCCTACAGGGGCACAGTGAACTGCCAACCCTAGGTCCTGCCCACCCAAGTGTCCCTTGGGACTGTTTGCTAATTTATGTTTCTGCTGTGTGCTACTGTAGCCTCCACCCCATCTCTTCAGGGATGATTTTCCAACTCACACACCCCATGGGTCTGTTTATTGCCATACAAGTCCCTGTAGCTACAAAGGCTCCAGATGGTACATTTTGTAAACTCATGTTCTTGACGAGTGTCACTCGGGTCCCTGCAGGCAGGGATGAATTCAGCTGCAGCCATAGGAGTTCACTGGCTGGTTGATCTGTAGATTCACATGGTCTTATCAAGGTGGGTGTAACCACTGGGGTCTCTGAAAGAAGGTCCTGTCATTTCTCTGTAGATTCACAGGGATGAATTCGGCTGCAGCCATAGGCGGGTTGGTCTGTAGATTCACAGTGGCTTTGTCAAGGTGGGATGTAGCCGCTAGGGTCTCTGCAAGAAGGTCCTGTCATTTCTCTGTCAGAGTTCAGCTACAGCTGCAGGATTTTGGCTGGGCAGTCTGGCTGGGTGGTCTGGGGAGTTGAGTCTTGAGGTAATCAAGCATGGAGAGAAGAGTGTGATTGCTTTTGATGATAGTTTTCTGTAGTCACGGGCTTGACAAGAATCTGTTCCTTCTTTGCTGGAGTTGGTCCCTGGGAACCACTGGTCCCAGCAGCTGCCAGCCCCATGTAGGCTCACCAAGATGGCATCACCTCCACTCTCCACTTACCAGGTGAGACACGGAGAGCTCTTTTCAGTTCTCTGCTCTTTGTGCTGCGTCCAATTCCACTGCATTTCGACTGTCTTTCTTCTGTTGAGTTCTGATGCTTTTCTTCTACTGCCAAGAAGCAGTCTTCCCACTGGTTGAGTTCCGAGTCTCAGAGTAACTGAAACAGGCTGTTTTCTTCTATCCTGCCATCTTTAATCTACCATGTTCTTCATTTTAGATTTGCTAACTATAAAAATCAAGGGGTATCTTTTTCAACCTCATTGGATTCGACAACTGTTCTGTCTCCAGACACTGCATAACCTTTGATTATGCCATAAAAAAGTCTGTGGGAAGTCAGTTACTTGAGAATTTAGTTTTTCAAGAGACTTTTCTGTTGTTCCACAGTATTTATTAGACTTCAAGCTTCCAGAGCTGTTTAATCTCATTACGTTAAAAGGATTTACAGACATAACCCCTTAACAACTTAGAGTGGGAAATGCCAAACATATTAAGCAAAATAAAGGTTTTCAGAGATAGGAGTTTGGAATAAACACACAAACATGCATGCATGTGCAAAAAGCTGTTTGGGGCAGATGATCTTTTAAGCACAGTCACGTGAACATGAGTGAAGCCCTTAGAAAAGGCACTCTGACAGTAGTTCTTAGGAGGATAATGTCCACAGGAAGCTCCTGGCTTATAATTCAAAGACTCAGCCCTGACAAATGACCTTTAAAAAGGGTACAAGAGCATTCAATGGGGCAAATGAGTCTTTTCAGCAAATGATGCTGAGGAAACTGGATATTCACACACAAACAGAATGAAATTGAATCCTTATATTACACCATATATAAAAAATAAACTAAAAATGGATTGAAGTCCTAGATGTAAGACCTAAAACTGTGAAACTATTAGCAGGAAACATAGGAGAAAGCCTCAATGATGTTGGATTTGACAATGACATCTTGCACATAACAACAAAAGCCCTGGCTACAAAGAAGAAATAGGTGAATTTGACTACTGCCCAAATTAAATCTTCTGTGCATAAAGGACACAGCAGAGTGAAAAGGCTATCTGTGGAATAGGAGACTTTTGCAAATCATATATATGATAAAGGGATACTATTCAGAATGCATAAAGAATTTCTACTGTTCAACAACAACAGACTGATTTTTAAATGAGCAAGAAATTCAAATATACATTTCCACCAAAAAGGTAGAAAAATGTCCAATAATCACATGAAAAGATGCTTGACCTTATTAGTCACAAAGGAAATGCAAATTGAAGTTATGAGATACCATTTTATATCCATAAGGAGGGATAGCACTACAAACAAACAAAAAAATGAAAAAACAAAGTAAAAAGTGTTGGTGAGGATGTAGAAAAATTGGAATCCAATGGGTTGGTAATGGGAAGGAAAAATGACACAGCTGCTGTGGAAACAGTATGGTGTTTCCTCAAAAAAGTTAAAACATACAGTTACCACATGACCCAACAACCCCCTTCTGGGTATTTACACAAAGGAATTAAAAGCAGGGACTGAGATATTCTTACATCCATGTTAATATCAGTATTATTCACAATAGCCAAAAGGTAAAACAACTCAAGTGTCCATAAACATATAAATCGGTAAAAAAAATGTGGAACACAATGGAATATTATTTAATCTTAAAAAAGACTGAAATTCTCTGATACATGCTACAACATGGATACATGCTGAGGGCACTGTGTTGAGTACATAAGCCAGTTACAATAGGGCAAAGATTGTGTGAATCCATTCATATGAAATGTTTGGAGTAGTCAAAGCCATAGAGACAGAAACAAGAATGGCGATGACCAGGGCTGGAGACAGAAAATTGGGGGTTATGATTTGGTGGGTGCAGAGTTTCCATTTTGCAAGATGAAAGAGTTCTGGAGGTAGACAGTGGTGATAGTTGCACAACACTATGCATGCGATTAATGCCGCTGAACTGCACACTCAAAAATGCTTAAGATGGTAAGTTTTATGTTACATGTAGTTTACTATAGCAATAATTTTAAAAGACTAGGTAGTTGGAATAAGGATAAGGACTTAGAGGTAATGAAGCCTGTAATGGCAGGGGGTGGGGCCAACTTTCTAAATGAAAAGGGGCAGATTCTATTTAGGAAGGCTATAAAATAAGGCTGACAGATCTGGATCCCATACATTTGGTACTAAACAGATTCACATTGCAATCCTTTTTTGAGTTTTTTCTTCCCTATTTGGATGTTATTTTTTTCCTAAAACTTCAGAATTAGTATATATACCTAGAAATAGATGGCTGACCCTTGGTCTCCAGAGATTGGATATGAACATATTCTCTGTCCTCTTCATTGTGGACACTAAAAGAACCCTGTCATGGTAAAAACTGAAAAAAAATGATATTTTAGGAAGAAAGTTTCCGACTGCAATCCCTCTGGGACTTAACATCCAAAATCACATTTCACATAGTACAAGGTTCTTATTAAACAAATTTGAACTCCTCTGGTTGAAAAAAAGACTTTATTTTCTTTCCAAAATGCCCAAAAAGATACCTGTGAAGGGGCTCCATCTGGGTGTCATCAATGGGTACGTCCTAAGATGTATATAAAATGCCAATCCTTAATGAGACAGATAATAGAGACAGGCCTGTGTCTCCATTTTACAGTTTCCAGGGTTGGTACAGTCGTCTCTTGACATCCGAGGTGGGGGGACTGGCTATAGGAATCCCCACAAATACCAAAATAAAAGGATGTCCAAGTCCTTTTTATAAAATGATATAGCACTTGTATATAAACAACACACATCCTCTCGTGTGTTTTAAATTCCCTCTAGATCACTAATACAACATAAATGCTACATGAATAGAAGTCAGACTATATTGTTTAGGGAATCATGGTGAGAAAAAAGTCTGCATGTTTTCAGCACAAATGTAATTGCTGTGTTTTTTTTTTCTGAAGATTTTTAGTCCATTGTTGGTTCAACCCACAGATGTGAAATCCATGGGTACAGAGAGTAGACTATATTTAAATCGTAACAAATGTCTTTCATTTTCCTAACTGGTTTAATGGTTCCCTTTCTAGCACTGGACCTTCAAGGAGGGCACCGATGTTATTTATTAAGTCAAGCAAATCAAGTCCCTGTAAAATGGGGTCAGCTCAGGGCTTCTCTCATAATAAGGAGCGGAACAGTCCGGTTGAGATTATTCCAGATAGGATTCTACTTTTCCAAAGTGAAATAGAAAATTGTATCAAGCTGTTTTCTCAAAACCCCCAAAAGCTTCTCTCTAAAACCATATACATAGGGACTAGGAGTGTAGCTTAGTGCTATAGAATGTGCTTAGCATACACAAGACTCTGAGTTCCATCTCCAGCACCTAAATAAATTAAATTAAATTTTAAAATTGTCGTAAAGCTATAGACTTAGGATGGCGTAGTTTACTTTAGAAAAATTAGGACAAATCAGAAAAAGACAATAGAAACAGACAGATTATGCTTGGCTTCATGTGGGCACTGGGTCTGCACTCATTCCTCTGAGAAGGCAGAAGAGGAAGAATTCCTCTCAGCAGGAATGAGACTGGATTTACACAGGAGCCCCACTGTGCTTAAGTGGCAAGTCTCCACAGCCCCAAGAAACAGTACTAAGAGTCATTTGGTTTGTCCTGAGCTGAGTCTCGATTAACACTTCTTATGAAAGATAATTCCTATACAAATTTCTCATAAAGGTTTTTTTAGGAAAATTTATTTTACATGTAGTAACTGAGAACCGATGGATCACTTTTTTCTGAATCTATACATTAAGAAGCCACTTCCCATTTTTAGGCTATAAGTCCCCCGAGTACCTCCATGAGAAGAGCTAACCATGGAGAGGCAGGGAACATGAGATTCACCGTGACCCCTTCCAACAGCACCTGGCACACAGTAGGTGATCAATGAGCATGGCACAATGATGGCTCCAGAAGACTGTGGTCACAAAGTTATTATAATTCCTTGGACTTCACATGTTAAATGTTCCTATGAGCTTGCAGACTGCAAGGTGAAGAGAATGATTTTGAAATATCCCCAAGAACATGACTACCAGCTGACCCAAGTCGTCAAGTAGGCCTTTGTCAATCAAAGATGGTTCAAGGTAAAGATGCTTCTGATAATAAGCATCTACAATGGAAATTATATTACCTCCATAGAGAGGACAAAGGGGGGACCAGCACTGGGAGATTGCAAAGAAAACCACACATATACATTCATAAACAAGCAGGAATTAGACAATGGCATAAGTACAGATTACAATAGATGAGATACAATAGTATTTTCAGGGACAGAACCTATGGTATGGGGTGTTGATGGCTGTCTGTTTTAGTTAGTGTTTTCATTGCCATGACCAAAGTACATGACAAGAACAACATAGAGGAGGAAAGATTGATTTGGCTTATAGTTTCAGAGGTTCTGTTCATGGTTGGCTGGCTCCAAGACAAAAACCACCTAGGTAGGGCACATGGTGGGGGAAATCCCCTCTCAGCTCATGGAAAGTGGAAGGAGAAAGAGAAAGAGAGAGACAGAGAAGTCATGGACAGAGATAGTCCCCAAGGCCATGCCTCAGGGACCCACCTCCTCCAGCCATCTTCCTCATCAGAACCTTCCTGCATTGGACCATGCCTTCAACACAGGAGCCTTTGGGGGACATTCCAAGTGGAAACCATAGCACTGTCCATGGAGGATAATCCATAGTAATCTCCCAGCAGACGACAGCAGTAGGGATGAGGAATGGACACCCCAAAGAATCACAAGCAACTGCTCCAAACAAGCAAAACAGCTAGTGGAGCACAGTGTCTGGATACAGGCAGAGATGCTGCTGCACACCAGTTCCATAATGTGGAAAAGCCTCCTAACACCACGGTGCCAGTTCCCCTGCTTGTGAGATGGGCTATTAACAGAGTCCAACTCATCGTGAGGGCAAAGGGGAGTTAGATGGTCATGCAGTAAATAGTAGGCGCTCAAGAAACTTTAGCTATTGCTGTTAAGGGCTCCTGAATTCAGATGCAGAAAATAATGCCAAAACATTGCATTTGCTGCTTCTCAAATAATATTTGCATTTATATACCACCCAGTCACTTACATTTCAATTTTCCATGAAAACATTAAATATGAAAGAAATATTTAAATGACAGCAAATGAAAAAAAAAATTGGTGGTACTTGGGGTTGAATACAGGGACATTCCTCCTCTGAGCTATATACCCAGCCCTATTTTTTTTAATTTTAGAATAGGGTCTAACTACATTGCTGAGGCCCTTGCTATGTTGCTTAGGCTTGCCTTGAACCCGTGATCCTTCTGTTTTAGCCTTCCAAGTACTGAGATTATAGGCATGCACTGTTACATCCAGTTCAGCAAATGCAATTTTTAATAATGAGTAAATAACTAACTCTCAAGCCCCTGAGACATACAGGGCACTTCCAATGGCTAGGAACCTCCCTTCAATCTTCCCTGCCTTTGGGGACAAGGGTATGGAATAGGGACATATCTGTTTCCAGCCCCTCCATCTAACTGTCCCCTTCATTAGCCAAATTCTTTTGGACTTGTTTCTCACTATACCTTTATTCTGTTGTGTTTACTTGGTTTTTTCCCTTCTTTATAGCCTACACGTACCATCTCTCATCTACTTTCTCTATTTTCTCTCCATGAATATTCTAAACTTTGATTTGCCTTCCTACCCCATTTTCCTTTCTTTTAATGAACCATATTGCTACCATCCTTTGGAACTATTTTGTTGATACAATTTCTGCTCCCACCATTCAAGGTGTTGTGGTTATTAGAACTGCAGACATCCTAGACAGCACCTGGTGTTCAACATTATAATAAGTTTACCTATGTTTATTGTTTCTGTTGATAATTACTGACTGCATCACCCTTGATTTGGGGGATATAAAACTATAGTATAAGGCATAATAGGTACCTGATATATATTTTAATATTGTATAGTGTACCTGATATATATTTCAATTCTATATATATTTACTACTATATATTTTTATTCTGTATATTGTTTACATTTCTGTAAATAGCAACAACTGAAATATAGGGTGACATTACAAGTTCATGAGAATTTACAGCTGAGCTACACCCAACCCAGCTAAGAGATATTGCACCTTGATACACTAATCAACACCAAGAAATGAGAGGGGAAATGATTCTACAGAAAGAGGTATGATTCAAAGAACCCTGATAACATGAGAACAAAGGCCAGAAAATCAACAATAAACAACCACAACCCCACAACAATGGAATTGTAGACATAAAGAAGCAGAAAATTCCAGAGAAAGGACTCTGAAGGCTAATTATTAGATTAATCAATGATCTTATAGAAAATCTAAGAAAGGTACTCAAAGAGACTATACAAGAACTGAATGAACACATCAATAAAGAAATTGAAATCTGGGCATGGTGGTACATGCTTGTAATCCCAGTGCTTGGGAGGCTGAGACAGGAGGATCACAGGTTCAAGGACAGCCTCAGCAAGTAGTGAGATTCTCATCAGCCTAGCAAGACCCTGTTTCAAAATAAAAATAAAATAGGGCTTTGGGTATAGCTTGGAGGTAGAATGCCCCTGTGCTCAATTCCTAGTACCACAAAAAAGAAAGAAATTGAAACTGAAAAAATGAAACAGAAATCCTGAATAAAATGAAAGATACAATAAATCAATTAAAGTTCAATAGAAAGTATCAGAGTTTCAGTATTAGAAGACAGTACATATAAACTTGAACACACAGTCAATAATACAGAAAAGAAAATAATGTACCATGATCCAAGCATTGAATAAATCTGGGACATCAAGGAAGAAAACCTTAGGGTAATTGGAATTGAGGAAGGTCTGGAAATACAAACCATGAGAATAAAAAAAAAACCCTCTTTAAAGAAACAGTATCAGAGAATTTTCCAAATTTGCTATTTTTTTTTTTTTGTGGTACCGGGGATTGAACCCAGGGGCATTCCACCTACGCGCTACACCCCCGGCCCTATTTTTTATACTTTATTTTGAAACTGGGTCTCATAAAGTTGCGGAGGGCCTCACTAAGTAGAGAGAGAGAGAGAAAGAGAGAGAGAGAGAGAGAGCTGAGGCTGGCCGCGAACCCAGATCCTCCAGTCTCCGCCTCCCAAAGTACTGGGATTACAAGCGTATGCCACCACGCCTGCCTCCAAATTTGGAAAAGTAGATGGACATTCATATACAAGAGACATTCAGAACCTGTCAGATAAGATCAAAGAAGAAATTCCTCATACTACATCATAAAATGAGTAACATAGAGGCTGAGGAGAGAATCTTAAATGTATCAAGAGCTAAAGGCCAGGTGACACTTAGAGGCAAATCAATACGAATTACTCCAAATTTCTCAGCCCAAATTCTAAAAGCCAGGAGAGCTTGGAATACTGTTTTCAGAACCTTGAAAGAAAACAACTTCCAAACAAGATTGCTATATCCAGCAAAGCTATCTTTCAAATTCGACAGAGAAATAAGAATCTTTCAAGATAAACAAAAGTTAAAAGAATGCATGGCTACTAAACCAGCACTACAGACAACACTTAAATAATACACAAAGAAGAAATAAAAAATAAATCTCAGGCCTAGAGTAGGGATGAATTCTTTAGAAGAGCAACTAAGTAAAAGGGTACTTAAACCAAATCAAACAGAAGACAAAACTCAAAATGTCAAGAAACAACAGACCTTTCTATAAAAAACACTGAATGTAAATGGTCTCACTGCCTCAATTAAAATACATAGACTGATAAAGTGGATTAAAAATCAAATTCAAATATATGTTGTCTGCAAGAAACTCACCTTACATGCAAAAATAAACATAGGCTAAAGGTAAAATGACAGATAAAGATGTCCCATACAAATAGAAACTGAAGAAAAGCAGGAGTAGCCACTCTCATATCAGACAAAATGGATTTTAAGCCAAAATTTAGCAGAAGAGACACAGAGGAACACATCTTATTGAGAAAGGGAACAATACAAAAAGAAGATATGATAGTAAACATTTATGCTCCAAGCACCTTTTTATACAAAACAAATACTACTTGCCATTAAGACTTAGACCCCAATATAATAATACTGAGAGACTTCAACACTCCTTTATCAACATTAGATAGATCATGCAGATAAAAGATCAGTAAAGACTCTTAAGACCTAAGGAATTCTATAAATCAAATGGTTCTAACATACATTTACAGAATATTTCACCCAACAACAGCTAAATTCACAAGAGAAAACAGGGAGCCTACAGAATGGGAGAAAATTTTCCTAGCTACTCCTCTGATAGAGAACTAATATCTCGAATATATAAAGAACTTAAAAAAAACTTAACACTAAAAAAACCTCAATCAAAAAAATGGGCAATAGAACTGAATAGAAACTTCTCCAAAGAAGAAATACAAACGGCCCATAAAGATTAAAAAAATTTCAACATCATTAGCAATTTAGAAATACAAATCAAAACTACAATAAGATTACATCTAACCCATTAGAATGGCAATCATCAAGAATACAAACTAACAAATGCTGGTGATGAAGTGGGGAAAATGGGAACTCTTAAACAGTGTTGGTGGGATTGTAAATTAGTACAACCACTATGGAGATCAGTGTGGAGGTTCCTCAAAAAAAAAAAAAAAAGGAACAGAACCACCATGTGACCCATATATACAACTCCTTGGTTTCTGTCTAATGTAGTAACATTAAAATACTACAGTGATACAGGAATACCCATGATCATACCAGCACATTTCACAATATTAAAGTTATAGAACCAGTCTAGGTGTTTATCAACAGATGAATAGATAAAGAAAATGTGGTACATATACACAATTGAGTTTTATTCAACCATAAAGAAGAATGAAGTTATGTCATTTACAGGAAAATGGATGGAACTACAGAATATTATGCTAAGTGAGATCAGTCAGTCTCAGAAAGTCAAGGGTTTTCTCTCATATGCGGAAGCTAGAGAGAAAACATAAAACATAGGGACTTTAAATGATGTGGAGAGAGACCTGTAATAATAGTATAATAGGATTGGGGAAGGGAGATGGGGAAGAGAAAAAGGCAGATAAAGGAAGGAAGCAGTTCAAATAATACTATGGCAATATATGAAGGTATTACTATCAATTTCACTAACATGTACTGGGAGGGTAGGGACAGCGTGAAATATGGAAGGAAATACAGCAAGAGCTATGCGCATCTATATCTGTGTCACATTGAACTTCACTAAGATTTTTCTCAGAATTGCAATGCACTAATAAAATTATTAAAAACAATAAAATATAATAAAGATTGGGCCAAGATAAATGAAATAGAAAATTAAAAAATAATAAAACTAAGAGTCAGTTCTTGGAAAATATCATCGGGCATGTGGCACACAACTTCTATACCAATACTTGGTAGGTTGAGACAGGAGAATCACAGGTTTGAGGCCAGCCTCAGCAACTTAGACCCTATTTCAAAATAAAAATTAAAAAATAGGGATGGAGGTGTAGCTCAGAGGTAGAATACCCCTGAGTTCAATTCCCAGTATCATAAAAATATCAACTACATTTACAAACCCTTAGCTAAACTAATAAAGAAAAAAGAGATAAGACAGAAGTAACATAAAATTAGGAATGAAATGGAATATTACAACTGATGTCACCGAAATAGACAGGATGATGAGAGTACTATGAGCAATTATATGCAAACAAATTGGGTAACCTGGAAGAAATGGATAAATCCCTAGAAACATATAACCTAACAAGACTGAATCATGAAGAAATATTTTTAAACCAGACCCATAATTAGTAAGGAGTTTGAATCAGTAATA
Source organism: Glis glis (assembly GCA_004027185.1). Classification (NCBI taxonomy): domain Eukaryota; kingdom Metazoa; phylum Chordata; class Mammalia; order Rodentia; family Gliridae; genus Glis; species Glis glis. The sequence goes on along the minus strand of PVJS01000140.1, from coordinate 85,453 downwards.
CAAACTTCCAACACAGAAGAGCCCAAGACCAGATGGCTTCATGGGTGATCTCTACCAAACATTTAAAGAAGAATTAGCACTAATCCTCCTCAAACTCTTCCAAAAATGAAAAATGGGACATTTCCAAACTCATTCTATGAGGCCAGCATTGCCAGGTTCCAAAGCCAAAGACACTACAAGAAAGAAAACAAGGAGCCATTATGGTGGTTCACGCCTGTACTCCCAATACTTGGGAGACTGAGAGAGGAGGGCTGAAGGTTCAAGGCCAGCCTCAGCAATTTAGCAAGGCCCTTAGCAATGTAGTGGTACCCTGTTTCAAAACAAAAAGTAAAATAAAATAGGGCTGGGGGTGTAGTTCAGAGTTAAAATGTCCCTGGGCTCAATCTCCAGTATGAGAAAGGGAGGGGGGGGGAGAGTAGAGAGAGAGAGAGAGAGAAAGGGAGAAAAATGATATACCAATATCCCTGATGGATTTTGATTATAAATCCTCAACAAAATAGTAGAAAACAGAATTAGCACATGAAAAGGTGGAATTTATTCCAAGAATGCAAGAATTTTTCAAGATACAATAGTCAAACAATATAATACACCACATTAAAAGAAAGAAGAGGTAAAAACATAATAATATCAATTATGAGAAAGCATTTGACAAGATTCAACATCTTTTCATAACTGCATATGCTCAATAAACTAGGAATAGAGGGAAACTGTGTCAACATAATGAAGACCATACATGTCAACCCCATAGCTGGCTTCATAATGGTTGGCTGAAAGCTTTCTTCTAAGGTCAGAAACAAGACGTGAATGCCTGTTTTTGTCACATCTGTTTACCATGGTAACACACACACATACACACATGCAAAAATGATATACTATCCTTATGTAACCTACACATATCCTTCTGTATACTTTAAAACATCTTTAGATGACGTATAATACATCATACAATGTAAATGTCGTGTAAATCATTTTTACACCATATTGTCTAAGAAATAATGACAAGTAAAATGTCTGTACGTGTTCAGCACAGGGGCAATTTCTTTTCCAAATACTTTCAACCCTTGATTGGTTGAATCCATGAATGGGGGACCCTCAGATATAAAGGGTCAACGATATGTATGTATGTATGTATGTGTGTATTAGAGCATCAGGGTTTTTTAAATCTTCATGTGTTATTTGATAAACTACAAAGACCTTGGTAGAACGTAATCCTTTTCAGTTTACATAACCATCTTAGTAAGGGAACGTCAGTACAAAATGAGAAGAAGAGTGAAAAGACTCCAAAGACTCGGCCACCGAGCTGACTTCAACATCACTGGGTATCGTCTGCCATCAGTATTCAGGGGAGCTGAGAGTCAGCCATGGACACGGTGTCTCCCAGACAGCCCCATGGCAGAGTCTGGGACCCCTCAACTTGCTCTTCCTCCGTAACCCACTTCCTGCCTTCTCTGGGGATGTCCCCACACCATGGAGGCCACAGCTGCAATGAGTAGGGAAACACACTGTGGACTTTCCTCTGACCCAGCATCTCACTGGGTTCTGTTGAAAAGGCCAACTGGACCCATGAACTCTCAACGGAGCTTCACCGCAGAGCCGCAACACAGACACCAGCCCATGGGGACCCCGGAGAGCAGGCAAGGGCCTGTTCTGCTGGACCATTTATTGCATTTAATTTATCTCCTTTCCTTTCCTTCCAACCTAAAAAAAGTGTGCCTCATTGAAGGGGGTTGGTAGGAAGTGGTAAGGGGAGAAGAAGGAAAGAAGGAAGGAAGGGAGGGAGGGAGGGAGGTAGGGACTGGGGGAGGGAAAAGAAAAGAAAGAAAGCTGCCAGAAAACAATGTTTAGGAAAGCAATATGTGGATTTAACTAAAGAGCTAGATTAATTAGTTTTATTTACAGAGACCACAGAGGCCTGCCAACTTCTAGCAGAGCAGAATCCAGGCCACTGTATACCGGATTCCACTCTCGACTGAATCTGAGTAATTATTACTCAAAAGATTCCCATCCCTTTCTATATTTGAAAGAACAACTATCCGTCCTATTTTTAGAATGAAAGTTCAGGGGAGGTGCACATTCTTTGATAAGAAACATTCATCAGAATGCGCAACCCAAATGCTCAGAATATGAGCCTATTAAGAAATAGTCGCTAGCCAGGCGCAGTGGCGCACGCCTCTTATCTCAGTACTTGGGAGGCTGAGGGAGGAGGATTGCAGGTTTGAGGACAGTGTGGTAACTTAGCCAGATCCTGTTTCAAAAGTTTATAAAAAAAGGACTGGGAGTGTGGCTCAGTGGTAGAACACCCTTGGATTCAATCTCCAGTAAAACACACACACACACACACACACACACACACACACACACAGTCATTGAAACCACATATTGTAATATTTCATTTATATTAAATGTCCAGAATAGACAAATTCATAGTGACAGAAAGTAGATAGTGTTTGCCAGAGGCTGGGGGGTATGAGAGACTAGGGGTTGACTGGTAAGGAATAGATGATTTCCTATAGGGGTTATAAAAAATGTTCTGGAAACCGAGCCAGGTGTGGTGGTGCACGCCTGTAATCCCAGTATTTGGGAGGCTGAGACAGGAGGATTACAGGGTGGAGGTCAGCATCAGCAAGTTAGTGAGACCCTGCTTCAAAATAAAGCATGAAAAGGTCTAGGGGTGTAGCTTGGAGGTAGAACACTCCAAGTATTAAAAAAATGTTCTGGAAATTAGATAACAGGGATGGCTTTACAGCTTATAACACATATAGTAAAACATCACTGAATTGTCACTTTAAAATGGTGTGTTTTAGCCGGGTGTGGTGGCGCATGCTTGTAACAGCCCTAGCCCCACTGAGTTACTTTTACAGGAGGCACATGTTGAAAATACTTGGGGGCTACTTTCAATTTAGCACCCGTGTCGTACGTAACAGAGGCTGTGATATCTTTCGTGATTGTTTGTATTGCTCTCCAGAAAGAGAAGATGAACAGCAGATATGATTTATCGAATATACTTTTTTTCCAAGATTTTGCTTTTGGAAAAGATATGTCTAGATAAAGCCTTCAGGCACTAGATCACAAGAAGAGTTGAAAATGCTTTATGAGACCAAATAATGTTATTATCCCCTTTCCTCATTGTTCATGTTTGTTAGGCTCAAGCTTTCGATCTAGAACTGGGAATGTGCTGGTAAGTTTTGGGGGATGGTCCCTCCCATTCTCTACTGGTAGACGTATCTATCAAAGCAACTTCCCAGGAAAGTCTGCATATTTTGGCCAACTAGTTCCACTCCTCCAAATCCAAATTAGAGAAAAGCTGTCATGGTAGATTGGCGTTGGCAACAAACTCAAGCATCAAGGTTAGGGGCTACTTGATCAAGGCTACCCTTGTAACTTGCTTTGACTAAGAATCAGACATTCTGGTGTCATCTGAATTGCCTGCTACTGTGTAAGCAGGCATAGGCTAGCCATCTTGAAGAACAAAGACTGACCACATAGAGAGGTCCTGATATGCTGGCCATTCCAATCATCCCACAGGAGACCCAGATGGGTTGACAGAGCCACTGAGCACCACCCAGCCTCCAGTTGACCCTCCAACTGACCACAACATGGCAGGTGCACTAGCCCCGCTACCCAGAATGCCCTCCCACACAGCCATCCACAGTAAGCCACTCAATCTCCACATGGCTAATTCTATACTAAAGAACGAATACAAATGCCAAATGTGGATCAAAAATTGCTACGTTGGTGTTATTTATCATCAGGAAATTTTAAAACCAAATACAGATCCAAGGGCAGGGAAATATGAAACAATCAAATTACAGTTTTAGAAATATTTCATGACATTTGAATACCAATGATACAATGTTATGTGGAAGAGGGGAAAACACAAAATTCTGTAATTTCATTAGAGATAAAATTGTTACAGAATCTTGAAGGAAATGTTACAGAAGCTCAAAATACTCACATGTGATAACTTCTAGGTAAGGTCATGAGTTGTTTTAATATCTAGTTTTTAATAGTGTTCTATGTATCACACATCTTTTTAAAGTAAAATATCTCTTTTTTGTTTTTTGTTTGTTTGTTTGTTTGTTTGTTTGTTTGTTTGTTTTGGTACTGGGAATTAAACTCGGGCATTCTACCTCTGAGCTATACTCTGAGCCATTTTTATTTTTTTATTTTTTTAATTTTGAAACAGGGTCTTGCTAAGTTGCTGAGGGTCTCAGTAAGTTGCTGAGTCTGGCCTCGAACCTGTGATCCTCCTGTCTCAGCTTCCCAAGTACTGGGATTACAGGCATGTGCCACCAGGCCTGGCTAGTATAGTATCTTTTTAATTAAAAAAATAATGTCTAAAGGAATAAAAATTAAATATTGCAGTCAAAGAAGATTACTTAGTTTTGTTGTTGCTGTTTTGTTTTTTAATTATTTTATTGGCATATTGCAATTATACATCATAGTGAGGTTCGATGCTAAGTTACTGCACATTGGCCTCAAAAGTGCAATTCTCCTGTCTCAGCTTTCCAAGTACTGGAATTACAGTGAATGTGTCTTGATGAATTTTATTATAATTATTCTTAATTGATAAAGAGCTGAACAAAATATGACTATACAATAGAATATTACTTAGCAATGAAAAGAATAAAACAAATGGAGTTCTGATGCACGCTATCACATGGATGAAGCTTAGAAATCTTATGCTAAGAAAGAAAAATCAGTCATAAAAGTCCCCATAGTCAATGATTCTGTTCATAAGCAGTCTAGAATAAGCAAATGTGTAGAGACAGAAATGAGGCTACTGGTTCCAGAGGGTTCTGAGATGGGGAGGGAAGGGCGACGGGGAGCGACTGTGAACGGGAACTTTGCTCTGGTGCAGGTGATGAGAGCACTATAAAACTAAATCATGGCTGCAGACCTCGGTCAGTGTACTGGGAGCCACTGAACCGTACGCTTCCATCGGATGCCTTTTATGGTACATAAATTATGTCTTGATAAAGATATAAAAAGAAGGCAAAGTAAAAATATTTCCAGGCACACGAGCCCTGAAAGAACTCATCTACAACAGTTTAATGCTTAAAGAGAAGTTAGAAGAAGTCCTTTAGGTGGAGAGAAATTATAAAAGAGGAGGGAAAAAAAGCACTGGAGATGGGAATTTATATACGTATATAATTACATTATATATAATCTAGAAATACACCATATATTCATATACATTAATTATATAATTAATTATATATAATTGCATTATTATTTCAATAGCTATTACCTTTTTAAGGATACACACACACCTATATACATGTTTTTGGAATATACACACACACACTTATATGTGCCTACATATATTTCCTAAAATATATATATATATATATATATATATATATATATATATATATATGTGTGTGTGTGTATTAAAAAGGTAATAGCTATTGAAAAAATAATGTACCATGGGGATTATAAGATATGTTTAAGTGACATAAATAACCACCATTGCATAGAAACTGGGAGGGAAGAGATGGAAATAGACTCTTGCAATGTTTTTATACCACGTGCGAAATGGCATAATATTGCCTAAAGGTAAACTCTGATACATTAATGGTGCACACAATCAATTTTTCAGAGAGCCACTAAAATAGAAAAATTAGGGGTTATTACTAATTTAAAAATACAGGAAAATAGAGCCATGAAAAGAGAAGAAAGGAAACAACAAAGAGACAGAACCAGTAGAAAACAAATAAGAAGGTCGTAGATTCAAATCTAACTGCATCAGTATTCACAGTGAATGCCAGTGGTCTGAAGACTTTAAAGGCAGGTTGCTAGACTGGATGAAATAAAATGCAAGTCTCGCCTACGTGGTGCCGGCCAGAAGCATGCTTTAAGCAGACAGACAGACATAGATTAAAAGCAAAAGGCAGGAAGATCCCCAGCCATCTATAGATCACTGCTCAAAGCAAAACAGAGCAGCTATTTCAATATCAGAAAAAAAGTAGATTTCACAGCAAAGAATGTCACTTAAACAGATGTTATAAAGCCCGTTGTTACATTGTTATTTTTGTTTCAATAGACATCACCTTTCTAAGATACACACATAAATACATAGTTTAAGGATATATATCCATTCACAGAGACAGGTGCATTACCAGGTACAAAAACATTCATTTTACGATAATAAACATTATTCAAGAGGACGTAAAAGTCCTAAATGCATTTACCCTGAGCAACAATGTTTAAAAATTAATGATCCAAACCAGATAGAACTAAAGAAAAATAGAGCCACAGTAATTGAAATAAATTTAAGTATCCCACTCTGAAAAATCGATACAAGTAGACACAAAATCAGGAAAGAGACTTTAATAAAAATATGGTCCAACCTCACCTGACTGGTCTAATGTATGGAATGTTCCACCTAACAACAGCTGGACACACATTCTTTCCAAGTGCACACCAAGACAGAGTCCATTCTGTGCCACAAAAAAAAAATCTCAATACATTCAAAAGAATGGAAGTTATTCAAACTATGTTCATTAACCAGAGTGTAATTAAATTAGAATTCAAAACCAGAAAAATATCTGGAATAACCTCAAATATCTATAAAATGAATTCCACACATCTAACTAGTCCATGAGTCAAAGAAGAGGTAAATAAGAAATAAAAGGTGTTTTTCATGAAAGCAAACGAAAGAAAAAACATTGACATCTGTGGAGTGCTGATAAAGAAAAACTTTGGAGGACATTTAAAGCACTAATCACTAAAAGGAGAAAAGAAAGCCTCAAATTAATGACTTCATCTTCCACCTTAAGAAATCAGAAAAAAGAGCAAATTAATCCCAAAGTCACCAGGCATAGTGGCTCATGCCTATAATCCCAGTACTTGGGAGACTGAGTCAGGAGGATCACAGGCTCAAGGGCAGCCTCAGAAATTTAGGGAGACCCTCAGCAACCCAATGAGACCCTGTTTCAAAATAAAAAAAATAAAAAGAGCTGGGGGTGTAGCTCGGAGGTAGAAGGCTCCTAGGTTCAATCCCCAGTACCACAAAAATAAAAATACATAAATAAAGCCAAAGTAGGCAGAGGAATGGTAATAATGCAGTTTGAAGTGGAAATTGAATTAGAAAACAAAAATAATACATATTCTGTATTCTGATTCAGTAGATCTTGGGGTTTGGTCCTGGCTCTTCTCTTCGGTTTCTGCGTCTCTCTCTCTGTCTCTCTGTCTCTCTCTCTCTCTCTCTCTCTCTCTCTCTCTCTCTTTCTGTTATACAGAATAATGGGTTTCCTTGTGGTATATTCATACATGCATATAACATAATTTTACTACCCATCCCCACTCCCTTCTCTGCCGTCCCCTTCTTCGTCTCTACAGTCTCCTTCTACTTCAATGTTGTCTTTTTTTTCCTAGATTGCACCTATCAGAGGAACCGTGGAATGCCTGTGTTTCCATCTGACTCATTTCTCTTAACATGGCGCCATCTGACCCATGCACTCTCCTGCATATGATACGCTTTTGTTCTTCCTTGTGGCTTAATAATACTCCATTGCATGTCCACATACCACATCTTTATCCATTCATCCACTGACAGGCACCTTACCAAAAGCTACCCAGGCGATTCTGGCAATACGTCAGGTTTGTTAACTGCAGGATAAAATTCCCCCTTTAGAATCCCTGAAGACCATAATATTCTGGGAAACAATCATCTTTGCATCGACACTGTAATTAGAACCACCACCCGGTGAGGATGGGCATCGTGATGCTTTCTAAAATGATTTGGAGTGTGCTGTGGATCCGATGTTAATTTCAGATGGATAGAATGCAGACGGCGGAACAGAAATCTGAGGATATGGGGAAGCTTTTGTGGTGGCAGAGCTGGCTGAGGGCTCTCTCCTACCTCTCAAAAACCAAACTGAGACAGGAGCCAACATAGGGTGGTTGTGGGAAGAGCTTAGGAATGTACCTTCAGCTCACCAGAGACCCGGTGTGATTACCTATACCTCTTACAGCAGGGTGGGATACAGGTTTAATTATCTCATTTAGAGCCAGACACCTAAGGGGTGTCTCTCAGTGAATCTGCGGCTAACTGGGGGGAAAGCCCATTATTTGAGCGTGGATCCTTCCTCACACAAACACTCTCTAATCCACATGGAGCTATTTTGCTCGATTCCTGGAGTAGCAATGAATAAACATAAGAACCAGATCATCTGCTATTCTATGAACTGAACTGCATATTCAAATCAAGTCCAGTCCCTAGATTAGATGTGGGGACATGTGGCTAGAGTGATTTACCAAATCACATAAAAGAAATGATGAATTACTTATACAATGAAACCTCATGATACATTTCCTGCAAGAAAACAAAATAATATCCCAAGACGAATTATTAATAAACTGAACTGCTAGATGAGCTCTAATTCGGTCTTTCCCTACACAGGATTCAACCTGGAGAAAGAGGATTGTGGAAAAACCCTAAAAGCTGAGGGATTGTGTGTGAAGGCTCCTGGCCCCACCCGGTGGGAAATGCACAGACAGATGTCACCCAGCAAAGAGTACAGAGTCGAGGTCTTAACCCGGCGGCCTCTGGATGCCTAATTAGCCCCTCAGCCAGATGACAGGTATAATTTCTCCACAAAATTTGTTCTCCACCCCCCTCATGCATTTGAATTAACTTTGTGGGAGAATCAGTTAACTAACTACAGTAATAGCTTTTACTTCAAGCACAGCAATTAAGACTGTCTGTTTCCTCTCCTCCTACATCTGTTCTGAGAGTGGATGAATACATTTGAATTATGTTCTGGGTCTACAGTAATTGCTAGAAAATAAGGACTCACTCGTTGGTATGTCTGTAGGGTAGGCTGTGGGCCAGCCGGGCTACACCACACCTACAGCAGACCAGGTCACCTGATGTGCACGGAGGAATGAAAGGCGAGCTGGACTTGACTCAGTCGCCAGGTTGTCCGACAGTCAGCAGCCAGCTGGGACAATTAGACTGTGAGACCTCAGAACACAGTGGACAGAGGCACCCCAAAATACCCAGTGCTCTGCCTCCAGCTCCCTCCACACACGGGGGCACCTACACTTCAACGTTTGTCCTTCATTCCTTTGGATTAAACTATTTTACCTTCTCTCCTTCCCTCCCTATCTCCCTTCCTCTCTCCTTTTTTAAAATTTTTGGTGCTGGGGATCAATCCCAGGACCCCACACCCACACTAGGAAAGTGATCTTCCACTGGGCTATACCCCCAGCAACCAGGTATTTTTCTTAAAATACAAAAGCGATAAGGATGAGGGATCCTGGTCTACATCCATTATCAACCATAATACTTAATAATGCATCTGATCCTTTGGGCAGCCCTTCCTTCACACAGTTCAAAATTCTCTCATATGGAGTATTCCAACTGAAACTCTCAGCATCCTGTGGCCAGGCACGCAAGAGCATTTCATTTACACGCGCCAGGGACGGCTCAGTGAAAGTGGGCAGGGTGGCTTTCTCTGTGTTCCACTGGCTCATCCAGTACTGGCTCAGAGGTCATCTCTGTGACCTGCAGTCCTGCCTGGAGCACTCATCTTGTGGTCCTCTGGCAGCTCCACTGTCCTTAACATTTCGCAATGAATTGCATCAAAGAGCTGATTAAAAACAGGTTTGAAAATCATACCCCATTCATATGTGAAATCTAAAAAGCTGATCTCATGGAAGTAGAGAGTAGAATGGTGGCTACCAAAGGTTGGGGTGAGTAGGGGGAAAAGGGATGTAGAAAGGGTGCTCAACACGTATTAGGTACAGTTAGAGAGAGGTGGGTGTGGTGGCACACACCTGTAGTCCCAGTACTTGGGAGGCTGAGACAGGAGGATCGCAGGTTTGAGGGCAGCCTCAACAACTTAGACCCTGTTTCAAAATAAAAAAGTAAAAAAATAGGGCTGGGGATGTGGCTCAAAGGTAGAATGCCCCTGGGTTCAATCCTCACTGCCAAATAAATAAATAAACAAATAAAAAATAAAAGATTCACAGTTAGAGAGAAGCAAGTTCTAATGTGCTAGCACAGAAGGGTAACTATAGATAACAGTAATGCACTGCACACTTCAAAGAGCTAGAGAGAGTTTGGCCATTTTCACCACAAAGAAATGATAAATATTTGAAGAGATAGATAGGTTTATCTTGATATGAACGCTACAAAAAGCATATGGGTGCCAAAATGTCACTTGGTGCCCCATAAAGACATACAATTTATATGGGTCAGCCAAAAAAATATTTTTAAATCACACTTTAAGGACCACTTATTATGGCTTTAAGTTATTTTAAAATATATATTTAGGCAACAAAATTTAGTCCTGACCTACTTGAGGTCCTGGTCCCTCTATGTAGTCATTTTCTCTTTCTTCCTCCTCATCCTGGTGGGCACAGGGATGGATGTGTGTCACCCCAGCTCCGCTGAATCTGTGCCTGGGTGTCATGTCCAGCCCTGGCAGGCCTGAAGAAAAGAAGCCCTGAGGGGCGTCTCCCTCCATGTGGGCACCTCCACCTGAGGAGAAGGCTCGGGTTCCTGTCCTCTGCCTGGGTTACTGTGAGAACCACCTCCACTCCTCACCCATGAAACCAGCTTTCTCCTATACTGGACATCTCCTCATTCCACATTTAGAAGGTTTAAACTGGGAAAATACCCTTTAGAAAAGCCTAGGCAAGAGGTCCATGTATACAAACAGCTGAAGAAGAGGAATGAGCCTCAAGCCCTCTATCCAGGGACACAGTCAAGAGAAGATGAAATGACACCATCAGTCAGTTCTACGTATTGCCCACATCTTCACACAGTGCCATCTATTCACTTTTAAAAGCCAATACATAATTTTTCATTTTCCCCCAACATGATGTATGCGGCATAGACTGCCCAGATAATGGGGCAGGAATTTGTATTCTCTAATTATCTCTGTGTTCAGGAGAGTGGTTTGAATTTCTTGAAATCCTGAAGGGAGAGAAATTCACTTCAGTCTTTTCCCTTGCTTTCCACAATTCTCTTATCAAAAGGTTGATCCCCCTTCAGCCTTTCCCAGTTCACATGACAAGATCTGCTCCCGAGACAAACGACACCCGGCTTAACCCTGAGCCAGAGAAGGATGAGGCTTCAGCATTGCTTAAAATGATGGATGGTTAAAGGAGAGGAGCAAAAACAGACACATCCATAATTTAGAAGTTAGTTGAGGAGAGAGAATAGCTAAGAAAGTAGTCAGCGTTTTCAAAACATGATGATTGCAATTTTTAATTTAAAAACTAGTCAGAGGATTCCACACAGATAGTCTACTACTTCCATACAACATAAGCGAGTCTACGTAATTCCATCTACTTATTGTTAATGATAACAGTGAGAAGACATTTAATGTATTCCCTGATGTTGTATCTTGGAGCCCCTGTTGGACCACGCATGTTGGGAGATGGCAGCACACCCAAGTGCATTGGTAGTAAGAAGTGGGGACTAAATTCTTCAAGAGACCAATGCTCAGTTGTGAATTGCAGAAAGCAGGCACTAATGTAGAAATGGTTTCGTGCCTGGTCACACTGCATCATGCTGTTTTCAGGACAGTCCTTCATACTTTGTGAGCCCTCTTTTAAAGTTGAAAAATTGGTGCTAGCAGCAGAATTCATAATAGCCAAATGAAGGAACCAACTGGGTGTCCATCCACAGATGAATGGATTACAAAACTATGAGATATACATACAATGGAATTCTACTCAGCAATAAAAGGAGCAAAATGATGTCATTTTCAGGAAAATGGATGGACCTGGAGAATATTATGTTAAGTGAGATTAGCCAGTCACAGAAAGTAAAGGGTCATATGTTTTCTTTCATATGCGGAAGCTAGGGAGTAATGGGGATACAAGAGGGACTTCAGATAAAGGAGGAGAAACGCCAGTAGAGCCAGGGAGGTGGTCTGGGGGGGGGAGAATTAATGATACTTCCACTGACATTATGTACGTGTGTGAGAACACCAATGCCAATCTCAATATTTTGTATGGGAAAGGGAGGAGTGGAGAGGGAGCTGGAGGAAAGCCCACCAAGTACTGTGTGCATGGATGTCCCTATCACTATGAACTGTAGTATGATGAAAGACTATAATGCACCAATAAAAGTATATAAAATGGATGTGAGAAGAAACTCAAGGGAGAGACACTTGATGCACCCCAGTGGGGAGAAGGGGGAGGGACAGGTCAGGAAAGAAGAATGCTCCTAAAAGATGACATCAAAGCTCTTAAACAGATGCACGGAGCTCAGTGCTTAAGTGGAGTAAAGGTGCCAAGGCTACGGCGACAGCCAGGGTCCAGATGAAAGAAACAGAGGTTCAGTGACCTCAGAGCACAAAACACGGGTTTCAGTGTCTAAACATGGTAATGTGGAAGGAGACAAGGGCCAGACAATGGTTTGCCTCTTTGTGTCATTTTAAGGGACTTGGACTTTATCCTAGAAGTCAAGTAGAACTTTCAAGGGTTTAAACAGACTTAATTTACTCCTAAGGGGAGTCCCATATCTACTCCTAAGCACTATTTGGAGAGCCTCTTCCCCTTCCCTCAGCAGTAGCAGAAAACAAGTGTTCTCACACAAATGGTTGCTCCCCCGCTGTCCCAGGGCTCTGGGCAGGGGTTGGTGCAGACATAACGCGAGGGACTCATTGGCTGACTAGCTGAGGGAGCAAGGAAGGGATAAGGAAAGTAAGCAAATAGACTGGAGACTCCCATCAACTAAAGGTAAACCTAGGTGCAGCACTTCACAGAAACAGAAGTTCAGTGTACCTCGGTGAGGAAGCATGATGGTTATAGCAAACAAAATGAGCTAGATTTGAAAAAAAAGTCATGAGTAAAGAAAAGGAATTCAGAGCTCTTCTGAGCCATGAAATAAAATGGTGTCCAATTTAGTATCCTTTATACCAGGAGAGCTGTTCTTATGCAATTACTATTCTCTAATTGAATATCTCCAAGTTGCTGGATTCTGCCCATCAAACACTATTGAGCATTTAACTGAGACAGGAAGATGCAGGCTGAGAGGTCTCAGAGAGCGATGGTGGGCTTTCAGCAGCCACTCTGCTGCCCCAGGGACCATGGCAATGCACACAGTGGAACTTGAATGTCAGAAGACCACAGAGTAGCATTCTTCTTCCTGGTTTTATACGTACTTGTGTTTTTTTTTTAACCTCTTTCACTCAGAAAGCTCAGAGTTCTTCTCATATGTAACATTGACTTATGAGGACCAAGGGACAGGATGTTTTACAAGAGCTGCTTTCTTTTAAAAGAAACATTTATGTTTAGTGTGTATGCAGGCTGCTTTATTGGGAAAATTGACTATTCTTTATGTGCACAATGGGAAAGTACAGTGGTCCCCTTTATCCACTGTCTCTCCTTCCAGGGCTTAAGTTCCCTGTGGTCAACCATTGTCTAAAACTAGGTGAATCTAAGCCAGGCATGGTGCCGCTCGCTTGTAATCCCAGTACTTGGGAGGCTGAGACCAGAGAATCCAGGTTCGCAGCCAGCCTCAGCTACTTAGTGAGGCCCTCCGCAACTTAGTGAGACCCTGTTTCAAAACAAAGAATAAAAAATAGGACTGGCTCGTATCCTGGAGGTAGAATGCCTCTGGGTTCAATCCCTGGTACCACAAAAATATAAAATAAAAAAAAAGGTTGGTGAATCTAGTACAGCAAGATATTTTGAGAGGGAGAAAGACAAAGAGACAGAGAGACTACATTCACATGAGTTTCATTACAATATATTGTTATAATTTTTCTACTTTATTATTGTTGTTAATTTCTTGCTGTACCTAATTTGTAGGTTAAATTTTACCATAGGTACATACATAGAAGAAAAAATGTAATATCTTGCTCAACATTCTCACTGATATAACCCAAAACAACTGACCACACTACTTAGAGGAAGGAAGATTTATTTGTTCACATTTTCTTGGAGATTCCGGGTTTAGTCCATATGAAGCGGGGTCTATGGATCTCAGGGCATGGTGGAGAGAAGCAGAGAGAGGGAGAGAGCAAGGGCTCTGCTCTCAAATCATGGAGGTCGGAAGCAGACAGCGAGCAGGGGGAGGAGGAAGGATCTGTAATCCCCAAGGCCACACCCCCAGGGACCCCTCCTTAGCAACCAAGCCCCACTTCCAACATTGCTACCTTGTTTCTCTGAGGGCTGGGGGGACATGCTAAATCCAAACCATTACACATAGTATATATATATAGGTTTGGTACTTTCTGCAGTTTCTGGCGACCACAAGGGGTCTTAGAACACATCCTATAGACAAGGGGAATCTGCTACATAATCTCCAGAGTAATGGATTCTGCTTGTCTGTTGCAGATGATAGGATCTTAGTAATCCTCTTCCAAGTGTTGTGCTTGGGGGGATGGGTACTCTGTTTTTTAATAGGCTTGCCTTGTGTTTCCTCTAAATACTGAAATGGTGAAGTCATTTTACTACGCAGTCAAAGAGAACTTGGTTGGAAGCCGAGCTCACTTACTTTCTATCCATGCTCAGTGTCCTCTCTTAGAAGATGAATTTAGTGCCAAAGACACCATAGATGGAGGGCGCTTTGCTGTAGCCCCCACATGGAAAGCAAAATATCAACTAGACTAAACTTGCCACAAGTGCAAGGAATGGTTCTTGTTTATCTTTGGTCTAAGGTCGAGCACTAGTGTCTGACAAGCAGTGAGGAAATTAGCAACATCTTCCAAATCATCTCTTCCATGTAAATGCATAATTGCTGCATACTCTTCTCACTGGATAGCCTTTTGATATAATTATGATGGAAAAAACTGGCCACAGTTGAATTCATGGACCTCGTACAATGGTAATTTAGATATGTTGATCACTGGATAAATGTTCTTAATCTGGAAGGAATGTGAAGAGTGATTTTGTCCCTGCCATTCATTGTCTAGAAGAGGGAACAGAGGCACTCACAGATGATACAACTTCTCCAACACTGTACCAGGCTCCATCTTTAAATTCTCCCCATGCTAACCACAATGATTCTGAAATGCTATACCTATTGGAACCAGGGAAATTCTAGGTCATGCTATAGATAAAACGGAGTTCTGGACTTAGAAAAGTGCAGGGACAGTGTGGCTAAGGTGCTGGGCTCTCCATAAGACAAGGCCCCACAGAGAAAAAGAAACCAACCACCACCTGGGGGCATCCTATGAAACAGGCTCCTGCAATCCCCACATCCTCTTCACCAATCCCACGAAGACAGTGAGGGCCGGTACCAACAGTTGAACACACCACTTCTCCCCTAGCCAAACACATCATTCTTGTCCTGGGTTAGAATCTACTTTTTAATCTGTCAAATCAGACTTTAGAACACTAGGCAGAAAATCAGTAAGGACAGAGGGCTCAACAACATAAAAGGATCCAGTCCATCCAACAGCCAAAGAATACACATTCTTTTCAAGTGCCCCTGAAACATTCATCAAGATTGCCCATATTGGGGCCATAAATCAAATATTAACAAATAGAAAAGAGTTTAACTCATATGAGTATACTCTCAGATCAAAATGGAATCAAACCTAGATGCCAGTAACAGGAAGTGTGATCATTTTCAAACTCTTGAAAACAAAAATCACATGTCTAAATAATCCATGGGTTAAAGAAAAAAAAGTCTCAAGGGAAATTAAAAAATACATTGAACTAAATGAAAATACAGCATATCAAAATTTGCGAGATGAAGTTAAAACAGCGCTTAGGGGGCAATTTAGAGCATCAGATGGCTGCATATGAAAAAATAGTCTCAAATCAATAACCTAAGTTCCATTTCAAGAAGGAGAAGATAAAATAAAAACAAAGCAAGTACAAGAAGGGAACTAATAAAGAGAGCGGAACTTAATGAAACTTAAACAGAAAAAACAGCAGAGAAAAATAATGAAACAAAAAATCGGTTCTTTACAAAGTTCTCAAAGTAACAAACTTCTAGCAAGGGTGAGAAAGAAGATGAAGATGATCAAAAGTACCAATATCCGAAATAAAACAGGGATGTTTGTACAGGCTCTACAGAGTCAAAAGACCAGAAGGGAATGCTGTGAACAATTCTACACTCCTAAACTTGACCACTTAAAAGAAATCGGCTAGGTGAGCAGGGTGGCATGCACTGGTAATCCCAGTACTTGGGAAGCTGAGACAGGAGGGCTGTATGTTCAAGATCAGCCTCAGCAATGTAACAGGGTCCTCAGCAACTTAGTGAGACCCTGTTTCAAAATGAAAAAATAAAATAGGGCTGGGGTGTAGCTCAGAGATAGAATGGCCCTGGGTTCAATCCCTGTTAAAAAAGAAAAAGAAAAAGAAAAAAAGAAAGAAATGGACCAATTCCTTGAAAAGCACAAATAATTGTGCAACATAACTAATATGAAATTGATCATTTGCATAAACTTATATGTATTATGAAAACAAATTTGTAATGGAAAAAAAAACTTCCAGGGATAAATCTCTTGGGCCAGAAGGTATCACTGGAGAATTCTTTCAAACATTTGAAGAACTAACACAAACTCTTACACAATCCACAATCTGTTCCAGAAAACAGAAGGCGAGGAAGCCTTCCCAACTCATCTCATAAAGCTGCTATTAACTGGAACCAAAAACACACAAAGATAGTAAAAATTTAAAAAAATGAAGAAGAGCAAAGAAAACTTAAAGTATTAGCAAACTGAATCCAGCAACTCATAAAAATAATTTTTAAAAACATTGTTTGCCAGGTGTGGTGGGGCACACCTGCAATCCCAGCACTTAGGGGGCTGAGACAGGAGGATCACAGGTTCAAGGTAAGTCTCAGCTACTTAGGGAGACCCTCAGCAATGTAGTAAGATCCTGTTTCAAAATAAAAAAAATAGGGCTGGGGGTGTATATCAGCAGTAGAATGCCCCTGAGTTCAATCCCTGGTACAAAAAAAAAAAAAGAAAATCTAGCTAGGCGTGGTGGTAGATGCCTATAATCCCTGGAACTCAGGAGGCTGAGGCAGGAGGGTCACAAGTTCAAGTTCAAGGCTAGCATAAGCAACTTAGCAAGACCCTGTCTCAAAATTTAAAAAAAGGTTGGGGATGTAGCTCAGTGGTAGAGTGACACTGGGTTCAACCCAGAAAAAGAGAGAGAGAGAGAGAGAGAGAGAGAGAGAGACAGAGACAGAGAGAGAGAGAAAGGAAGGAAGGTCAGTCTAAATAAATGGACATATTATCATGGTTTGAAAAACTGAACAGGGTAAATATCTTCAATTCTTTACAAATTAATATATAGGCTTAATAAAGTTCCCAACAAAGTCCCAGAAAGATTTTTTTGTTGTAAATATAAACAATATTATTCTGTAATTTAAATGGAAAAATAAATGAACTATAAGAGCTAGTAGTGAAAAAGAATAAAGAGACTGAATTCCTCCATTCAATTTCAAGACTTATTATAGAGCTGCAGTAATCAAAACTGTGAGTACTGACAGAGTGATAGACATACAGATAAACACAACAAAACAGAGAATACAGAAATAGCCCATACTAATCAAGCCAACTGATTTTTGACAACTGCATAAAAAGAATTCAACAGAGGAAGGATAATCTTTTCAACAAATGGTGCTGGCGTAATTGTAGACCTATGCAGGGTGGAAAGAAGAAATTAGGTCAAAACCTCACACCTTGATTTTATATAAAATTAACTTAAAACCGATAATGGCTTAAAATGTAAAACGTAAAGTTATAAAACCTTTAGAAGAAAATCCTCGGTAACTAGAGCTTCATGAAGAGTTCTTAGACATCCGCCCACCAGCAAACCCCATAAAAATAAAATCAAGAAATTAGACTTTGTCAATATTTAAAACCACCTTCTGTGAAAGAACGTGTTTATGGGATGAAAAGACAAGCTACAGAGAAGACAAAGGACTGAGGTCTAGACACAGAGACCTCTTCAACACTCAGCAGTAAAAAAAAAAAATAAGTAAACCAAAGAAACCAATGACAAATGAGCCAGGTGTGGTGGCACACGCCTGTAATTCGAGTATTTGGGAGGCTGATACAGGAGGATCTCAGGTTCAAAGCCAGCCTCAGGAACTTAGTGAGACCCTGTTTCCAAATTTAAAAAAAAAAGGGATGGCTGTGTAGCTCAGAGTTCTAGTAGAATGCCTCTGGGTTCAATCCCCAGGACCACAAAATAATAATAATAATAATAATAATAATAATAATAATAAAAATGATAATAATAATAATATAATACAAAATAACAAAAAGGAACATTTCAATGAAGAAGATATACTGAGGACAAATAAGCACATAGAATTCAATGTCACTAAAATTTAGGGAAATGCAAAATTAAACCACACTGGTATATCAACCTGTTAAACAGCATACCTATTGGAGCAGCTTAAATAAAACAAATAGTGATGATATCAATTGCTGGTGAGAACCCAGAGAAACTGGGTCTGTCATATATTACTGGTGAATCTACCAAGCAGTGTAGACAGTTTGGAAAAGAGTTTGACATTCCCTTAAAAATAGAGAAGTTGAGAGTAGAATGGCACAGTTGCCAGAGGCTGAAGAAAGTAGTGGGGGGAGGAGAAATGGGGAAGAGAGGGTCAGTGGGTCCTGAGGAATCACTAGGTAGGACTAAGAAGCTCTGGTGTGCCATTGCATGGAGGGGTGACTACAGTTAACGATGAAGTATTTCATGTCTCAAACACCAGAGGTGAGAAGTGTTTGAGGAGATACATTATGTTTACCCTGATTTACATATCATATAATATATGCCTGTATCAAAACTTCCCATGGTGCCCATAGATATGTGTCATTATTATGTTCTTTTTGCCTCAGTTAAAAAAAATGATTTGAAATTGGAAGGAAAAAGAATTGAAAAAAGAATACTAAACATAACATCCATCACACAACCTAGCAATCATATTCCTGAGCATTTATCCCAGGAAATAAAATCTTATGCCTCCACAAAAATCTGTATGTGAGCCAGGCATGATAGCATATGCCTGTAATCCCAGTACTTGGAAGGCTGAGACAGGAGGATCACAGGTTCAAGGACAACCTCAGCAAGTAATGACACTCTCATCAAGCTAGTGAGACCCTGTTTCAAGATAAAAACTAAAACAGGGCTTGGGGTGTGGCTCGGAGGTAGAATGCCCCTGGTACCAATCCCCAGTGATAGACACACACACATACACACACACACACACACACACACACACACACACACAAATGTATACACATGTACATACTCATTTTATCTGTAATAGACAAAAACTGGAAACAACCAAAATGTTCCTCAATAGGTGAATCTATAAACTGCGGTACGACGACACCGTGGAAGACTATTCAGCAATGAAAACAACCAGCGACTGATACAGGGAACGGCCTGAATGGATCTCAAAATCATTTTGCTAAATGAGGAAGAGTCAATCTGAAAAGTCAACGATTCCACTTATATACCATTCTCTTGATGCCAAAAACACAAAAGTGGAGAACAAATTAATGGCCGATGGTAGGAATCTGGGGGCAGGGAAGTGGAGGTGAACATAAAGCGATAGCAGGAGGAAGCTTTGTGGTCATAAGACTAGTGCTGGATCTGAGTTTCAGTGGTCATCACACAAGTCTACCTGTGATCAAATGACACAGAAACACACACACACACACACACACACACACACACACACACACACACACACATCATGACAACGTCAAACTCCGGGCTTTACTATCATACTACAGTTATGAATTGTGTGATAAGTCCAGGAGACCTCTCTGCACCATTTTTGCCATACTTTGTGAATTTGTAATGATGTTAAAAAACTTTAAAAATATCCATTATGGTATATTTTCTCCATGAATCACAAACAACAACACTCACTTCCGATATCGGGCCTCAGCTTCTTATCGTATTCTCTTAGCAACTTGTTGAGGATGAGAGTGACGTCAGTGTCTTGGGATTTGGGAGCCAAGACCCACTTCTGGTTTGATGTGGAATCTTCATATTCATCCTCTTCCACCTTTCTGGACCTGTAGTTATGACACAAAAATGTGATGGATAAGTTGCAGCCATGGCCCCAGAAAGTGCCGCAAATTTGCCCTTTCCGAGAACCCAACACCCTTGGCCCAACTTCTAAATTTTACTTCTAAAATTAAAAAAATAAAATGTATAGCCTGGGGGAGTGGCACATGCCTGTAATCCCAGGACTTGGGAGGCTGAGACAGGAGGATTGCAGGTTCAAAGACAGCCTCCGCAAGTAGAGAGACTCTTGTCAACCTAATGAGACCCTGTTTCAAAACAAAAACATTAAAAGGGCTGACAGTGTAGCTCGGAGGCCGAATGCCCCTGGGTTCTATTCCCAGTACAATAGATAAATAAATAAATGAAATGAAAGTTAGGAAGAATTCAATAGGAAGAATGCAGCCAGTATTAAAATGGCATAATATTTTCATTAAACGACACAAGACCGTTCCTCATCTAAGCCAAAACTACAGACACTGTGATGGGTGTGGTCAGTGCCAGCTGAGCCAGTAGGTGGTAACCTCTCATTAGATGCACCTTGAGGACCTCCCAAGGTGAAGGTATGAACCTCCCAAAGCTTTGTCATTGTTCTTTTGATCCTGTTGTTTACACCCCCACCACCAAGACCTCCTGTTAGCTGAAGGTGGGGATCACTTTTGCAGAACAGACTTGTTGACAATAGTTGTGTCTGGCTGTGTTCTCTTGGAAACTAGAATCTGGGGGTTGAGGCAGACATGCAGACATCATGAGGTGGCCTGCTCTGGTTGACCAGCACTCTTGTAGGGGATACCAGGTAGTACCTGATGAACATCCTCTGGCAATTTCACACGCCTGTCAATCCAAACTAATTCATCTTTTGCAGAGCAGGTTAGCACAGACATGCAGAATGAAAATCTAGGGGCTGGCTGGGGGGTTATCTCAGTGGTGAAACACTTGCCTAGCATGCACAAGGCCCTGAGTTCAATCCCCAGCACTGCAAAAAAAGAAAAACTAATATGTCTTCAGCATTTGGGGTTTTTAATAAGTGGATCTCAGTTAACCCTTGAGTGTTTCCAAACTCCTGGGTGATACACGTTGACAGGGGACAGGATGAAGAGAAGACTCAAGGTGACGGGCACATTTCCTCAGTGAGCGAGGCTGGCTCCAGGGCACAGCCATTTGGGCCTAGGAAGTGGGAGAGAAGCCTTCTGACTCGAAGCAAAAGTGACTTGCAGGTAGACTGCCACCAGCCCAGCAGGAAAGCCTGAAAAACAAACACACCAGCTCCTGCCCAGTCTGTCAGTGTTTGCACCTTGATGACTACAGGACAGAGCAGGGAACACACACACACACACACACACACACACACACACACACAGAATAGAAAACTGTGTTGAGGTGGATTTGTCCTGACTGGCGATGAGCTCATCTCTGCTCAGAGTCCCAGACAGAAACCAAACCAAATGGTCAAGGCCACGTCAGGCCACTTGGGCTCTGGAAGGGGCGTGTTCCTGAAACTGATTTTTAGAAGTGACTACATTTTTTTATAATGAACATAAAATTAGTGAAAAGTATAAACATTTGAAGGTTCAGTCTTCTACTTAAATCTTCAGAATCATATATACATATATATATACGTATATATATATATGTACATATGTCATATATTATATTCATGAATCTTTTATGGGTGTTAACAAGCTATAGCATAGACTAGAACAGTGGTCAGTCAGAGAGTCTAAACGTGGATGAAAATAGAGTTGTCTCTCCTTATTTGCCCTGGATGGGTTTCAGGACCTGGCAGATACCAAAGCCAATCCCTTCTATCAAGTAGCATCATATTTGCATACAGAAAGATCGCAATCATCTCTAGAGGGCTTATACCTAATACAGAACAAATGCTATGTCAATAGTTGTTATACTCTATTATCTAGAGTATCGTGACAAGAAAAATGTCGGTACATGACCAATACAACTTTTTACAATATTTTTAATCCATTTCTGGTTCAATATGCAAATGCAAAATTCATGGATATGAAGGTCCAACTGTCACATGTATATGCGATTTTTATGACTTCTCTAAGTTCTTCCTAAACTAATCTTAATGGGGGGGAGGGTGATAATGGAGATTGAACCCAGGGGCATTCTACCTCCAAGCTATACCCCTAGTCCTTTTTAATTTTTATTTTGAAACAGGGTCTCATTAAGTTGCTGAGGTTCTCACTAAATTGTAGAGGCTGCCCTGGAGTCTGTGATCCTCTTGTCTCAGCCTCCCAAGTACTGGGATTATAGGCATGTGCCACCAAGCTGGGCCTCTAATCTAATCTTAAACTATAATCCCTTTGGCAAAGTTCAAAATAGTGATTCTTCATCAAGCCTCCTTTTCTACTACCAATCTCACTAAAATTTACAGGAAGGGGAAGAGGAAGGGAGGAGGTGGGATAAAGAGAGAAACACACATGGTGCTGTGTATATGTGTTTTTTAAATCACCTTAAACCTCACTATGACCTATATTCACAATGCACCAATCAAAGTATCTTAAAAATAAACAAATGTCAATCTAGATTGGTGACTACATAAATAAATCATCCATAGAAACTATAAACTGCTGTGGATTTTTATTCACACTGAACACTCACCCTCAATAGGAATTTACAACATCTGGGACCTATATTCAATAAGAGAAATGTTGCATTGCATTTGTTGTAAAACCGAAATTTTACAAACCATATTACAGAATTTTAAATGTTACTCAAATAGTTTATGTTCTCAGGAGCCATATCAGTAAGGTTGATTTTTTTTTCTATCATTTTGCAAGAACAAAACATCTTGGACTGCTAGGAGCCAAGCACTGCGCACAGGAACTAGCAAGTCATCTTAGAGTAAAGGTGTCTGGGGATTGTAGAAAGAGGGTGGCTCCCCTCGGTGGAATCACCCTCAGGACATCTTTCAACTCAGCCACCACAGCTTCCTGGCTCCCTCTGCCTTCTGTCTGTCTTTTCCCATCCTTTCTCCTCTTTCTCCCTGCTCCAATTCTCTGGACCCAACTCTGTTGTATTCTGTGGCCTAAATGGTCACATCCTCACGGATGGAGCACAGTCACCAACTCCTCATCCCCTAGGTGCACAGCCTTAGCTAGGTGCACAGCCTTGGCTAGGTGCTCAGCCTTGGCTAGGTGCTCAGCCTTAGCTAGGTGCTCAGCCTTGGCTAGGTGCACAGCCTTGGCTAGGTACTCAGCCTTGGCTAGGTGCTCAGCCTTAGCTAGGTGCACAGTCTTGGCTAGGTGCACAGCCTTAGCTAGGTGCTCAGCCTTAGCTAGGTGCTCAGCCTTAGCTTCTTCAACAGCAGGTATTATGAGCCTGATTCTCCCTCTAGTGGTGGTGAGAGGGTTTTCCTGAAGTTGCATAAGCTTCTCCTGAGTGGCCAGGAGAAGAGGGGGAGAGGGGAGCAGGCGCCTCCTCTCCCACCCCCTCCGGAGGTACAGCTGGACCCTGGCTCCATAGTGAGTGGTGTGGACCATAGCAGAGGGGCGCGGAGAGGCTCTCGGCCCCTCTGCTGTAAGCACTGTGCTTCTCCCCATTCTGAAAAGGAAGCAGACAGACGCTCACCTTGCTAATGCCAGACCACCAGCCCCACAGGAAAATCCTTGCTCTGAGGGAAACCCAATCTCAGCTCCGTGGACACACTGGAGGGTGGTGGAAAGGAACTTTTTTCCTTCCTTCTAAGTGAGTTATATATATATGATGTTTATGAGCATTCTGTCACTTGGACTGTTGGATGCTAAACAGCCTCCCTGCAATTAGCTTTTTCTTAAAAATAAACCCGTGGTGTGCTGGGATTGTCAAACAGCCCTCAGATGTTATTTTCATGCCGTTCACCTTCTCCTCATCCAGAAGGAGAGAGAGAGAGTCCCAAGCACGTTGACACATTACAAAGAGCTCCTGCACCTCAGGAAGCACCTTTGAGGCATCCCCAAGATCCGGGTGTGACTCATTGTGTTTTAGTGTGTAATCCGCTCATCCAGGGGTGTCGGGATGGGGAGGTCCTCCTACCCAGAGAGTCCCCGAGCCACAAAGCACCAGGGTCAGGACCTCTTCCAGGAAACTTCAACACCAAGAAGGCGTTTCAAAGTGCAAACGAGAATGCTCTCAGAATTAATAACCATTCTGAAAGATGGCACCAGGCATCAGATTATTGTACATGTCCCTAAAACCCAATGAAGAAATGCCCTGTCAGAGGAGAGACTTGGAGTAATAAAATTAGCATAAAATTTGGATTCTTTTCAACTAATAGGCAGTTGCAATTAAAAAGGATGAGAACCCAGAGACGAACATATGAAAATCAGTACATATAACTTTGCCAAGCGGAAGGATGGAGGATCCCAGGGGACTGTTATATGTTTTCAGGAATCCCCAGAAACCTGACTCTAGCAAGTCAGAGACTAAGACATCTTCCCACTGAGCACAAAGAATAAGGAGGAAAACGAGCAGTTGGATTTCCTTCTAGAACGTGGGGTCTGTAGATCTGAACAGCTGGTTACCTGCCCCTTATGTGAGGGTGACTTCTTTTGAGTTGGTGACAGTATAAAGGGGCTGTGGCTGTCACTCTGTGCCTCTGTGTTGGGTTTAGTGCTGTCTGTCTCTAAACAGAGATATCTCCATGCACAACAGACCTCAGAAAGCACATTTCCACTTTACTTCCCAACTCTCTCCTTAAACAGCAAGAAACTTGGGCTGAAAGACCCAAGGAGTACTGCCCCATTGACAGTGCTGCCTGAGTCACCGGCCAAGTTCGTCTTTTATGCTCTCTACTCGCCAATGACCAAGTGGTTTGGGGGGGGGAGGTCTTCCTCTTCCTTAGGGTAAGCATTTATGTCAGATGGAGGGAGAAAAGAGGACCCCTTCACCCTGCATAGGGTTTATTAGTGTGTCTTCCCAGTGCCTTGGTATTTCACAAATATGAATGAAATGCAAGACTTCCTGAGAGCTGCAGGACTTGACCCACAAGGATGCTCTTGAAATCTCTAACTCCCAGAGCCAAGAAACTGAGAAATGTCCAAACAGGAATGTTTGGGGAATAGGGGTGTGCTGAGATTCCTAGGGTGGGGATAGGGGGAGAGGCAGGGAACTGCAAGCTCTAGCCAGAGATACAGCCTGAGAGAGAATTAAACCATGCCCAGTCTCCACTGATGTTTACAGCAACAGGGTTTAACCCTTCGGGTCCTGATACCCCTCTATCCTCATGAGTCCGGGCCATCTCTTCCTGGGGTGTTTCTAAGTTCCCCTTAGCTGGCTGCTGTTCTCCGAGGAAGGTTAAGAAGCTCTATGATGAGGTAATCTTTTACATTCCCAGTCAGGAGCCTGAGTATCAACAACCTACTTCCTCTATGAGGGTAGGTGTGTGCATGTTCCTGTGTGTGAAAAGTGGTGGATGTGGAAGGGGTGTGAGTGTGTTTGCAGGGCTGGGGAGGGGAGTCCCTTCAGAGAAGCAGGGCCCTCGGCTGCCCACCTGGCCCCAGAGCCCCTCCACTCACTCCCAGCCCCTGGTCTAAACTGGTCAGCTAGGAAATCACCATTCCTGGGTCCTGAAAACCCAGTGCAGAGGGACGGAGTTGATAGAGACTGTCCCTCAATGCGTGTGTGCGAGCCCCTGGAAGAGTTGGGGTAAGGATAACGGGGAGACAAGGAAACAGATAATGCCACTGCCCTATAATCTTGTTTTCCAAGACGCCTTCAAACCACCAGATCCTAAAAGCGAGAAGAACCCATTCGTCTCAGAGTCCTCTCATTCCTGGCTGCAGAAAGGGTGGCAGCCCCCCGACTAGGAGAGGCAGATGGCCTTGTGCAGGGGGAGAGGGGAGGACAGCTGCGGCGCGGGCAGACTTGCCTGCACCCCCCCACACACACAGGCGCCCCGGGACTCCAGCAGACAGCGCCCCCCGCCGCCCTGTCACCAGCTCGGCTGGGCTCGGGCCCTCGGAGGACGCGGGGCCCCGGACTCACCGCGCGTGCAAGCCGGAGAACAGGCAGAGCAGCAGTAGCAGCTTCGCGGCCATGGCGCGCGGGGGCTGCGCGCGGGGTCCCAGGCCTGGGCGCCCCGGCTGCCTCGGTGGCCGCAGCTGGGGCGGGCGGGCGGGACAGGTGTCGCTCCTTGGGCTGGCCGCGCCCCCGACGGCGGCGAGTGTGCGCGGCTGCCAGGGCGCACCGGGGACGCCGAGCTCCGCGCCACCCCGCCCGCCCACGCTGTCGCCGCCGGTCCCCCGCGGGTGGCGGGCGGGCAGGTGGAGCGGGAAGCCCGGCCGCAGTCTCGAGTCCGGGGGTCGCACTCGGCGCCTCCAGCCGGCCCACCCACCTGCCCAAGCTGGGCGCAGAGCCGGGCGGCGCGGGATGAGGGATGCAGGATGCGAGATGATGCGGGATGCGGGATGCAGGGTGCGGGATGCGGGGCGCAGGGCACGGGTTGCAGGATGCCAGATGATGCGGGATGCACGGCGCGGGATGCAGGATGCCAGAGGATGCGGGATGCAGATTGGGGATGCGGGATGAGCCAGCTCCTCGGAGCTCGGAGGCGGGGCGCAGGCAGCACTTCCGAGGCGCCCCGGCGGGGAGGAGTTCCCCCAATTACACGCTTGCCAAGCGCCAGCCTGCCAGGTCTGAATGGACTCGGGTTTGAAGCCAGCAAAGGGGCGGGCTCGCGGGGGAGGGGAGGCCGGGCATCCCACGGGGAGCCTGGAGAAAGGGCCCCGGGGTTGACACCAGTCCTGGAGGGAGGTCCCAAGTGCGTGAGCTCCTGTCCTGTATGTTTCTAGGTACTTATCAATCTCAACACCACGTCGCTTTTCTCCAGGGCCACCTGACCTCCTCGGGTCGGTCCCTGCACTTCGTTTAGGGACGCCATTGCAAAAGGGTAGGTCCTGCTCAGTCGCCTGAACTCCCTTGCACTGCTGAGATTCTGTGCCTGGAAAGGGGGCTCGCTGGGAACGAAGCGGCCCTCCCCTCCCTGTGCCCCTTTCTTGGGGGAAAAAGAGAAGCTAGAACATTTCCCATCCGCTGTAGGATGGGAAAGAATGCAAAGGGCGAAGGGAGAAAGATGCTAAGCCAAAAAGCAAAAGATAACGCGGTTTGGGTTGAACCATGAAGTGCTCTTTCTCTTCGCACGTTTCCATTTCCAAAGGCTGGAAACCGCATTTCTGCTGCCATTGGTTAATAGCCACTCAGAAAACTAGCCTTGCACCATATGCATATTACAATATCAACTTAGTTAATCCACTACGAGTTTGCTTTTCTATTCAAAAAATAGTTCTTAGGCCGGGCGTGGTGGCGCATGCTTGTAATCCCAGTACTTGGGAGGCTGAGCAGGAGGATCCAGGTTCCCCGCCAGCCTCAGCTACTTAGTGAAGCCCTCCACAACTTAGTGAGACCCTGTTTCAAAATAAAGAATAAAAAATAGGGCTGGGGGTGTAGCTCGGATGTAGAATGCCCCTGGGTTCCATCCCCAGTACCATAAAAAAATAGTTTTTAGAAAAATATTTGATATTTTCAGCCAGGTGCATGTCTGTAATCCCAATGCTTGGGAGGCTGAGACAGGATAATAGCAAGTCAGAGGGCAGCCTCAGCAAGTAGTGAGACTCTCAGCAACCTAGCGAGACCCTGTTTCAAAACAAAAAATAAAAAATAAAATAAAATAGGGCTAGGGAAGCCGGGCGTGGTGGTGGCGCACGCTTGTAATCCCAGTACTTTGGGAGGCGGAGACCGGAGGATCCGGGTTCGCGGCCAGCCTCAGCTCTCTCGCTCTCTCTCTCCCTGTCTCTCTCCCTGTCTCTTTCTCTCTCCTTAGTGAGGCCCTCCGCAACTTCGTGAGACCCGGTTTCAAAATAAAGTATAAAAAAGAGGCCCGGAGGCGTAGCGTGGAGGTAGAACGCCCCTGTGTTCCATCCCCGGTACCGCAAAAAAAAAAAAAAAATAATAAAAACCATAAAATAGGGCTAGGGGTATAGGTCAGAGGTAGAATGTCCCAGTACCACACATAAAAAAGAAAAGAAAAGAAAATATTTTATAATTTCAGCTAATCATAGAATTATGGAAGGGCAGGGTAGATGTTTCTTTAATATTGTTGAATAGTTTTGTTTGTAATAGATAGAGAGCAGTAAGTTGAGCTCCTCTCCCCCATTTCTGGATTCACCGACATGATGGAGAGAAGGAGTTGTTGATGATGACCATATATTTTTGTGTGTATGTTTGTAACAAAAGAGCCATCCCCTCCTGTGTCTGTGAGGTCCTCCTGGGCCCCCCAGCTCCCCCAGGCTTCTTTCTGAACCCTCTCTGTCTGTCCTAAGTGAATGCACATGCCCAGTGCAGGTCTCCTCTTCTATGAAGACGCCTAACACTCCTGTGTTCTTCTAGGGCCAACACCTTTACCTACCTTTCAAGCTTTACACTTGAAGCACACTCTGCCCTAACCTGGAACTTTCTGTACCACACAACTGAGCACTTTAAAAATCAGAATACAATGAAACCCATTATTCTGTGTAATTAAAATGCACTAATAAAAGTCAGCTAATGGGTGACTTATTGTTCCTTAATTGCTGCAGAAATACAGTTGTCCCTCAATATCCCCTTGGGGGGGGTGGTTCTACGACCCTTGAAAATACCAAAGTCTGAGGCTGCTCAAGCCCCTTATATATAAAAATGAATTACTATTTGCATATAATCTCCTTCCATATACTTTAAATCATTTCTAGATACAATGTGGATGCTACTTAAATAGTTGTTACATTTATGCCAGGTATGATGGTGGGGGCCTATAATCTTAGTAATTTGGGAGACTGAGACAGGAGGATCACAGGTTCAAGGTCATCTCCAGCCATTTAGCGAGACTCTCAGCAACTTAGCGAGACCCTGTTTTAAATTTTTCAAAATTTAAAGGTAGAATGCCCCTGGATTCCAATCCCTAGTACCAAAAAAAAAAAATATTTGTTACATTGTATTATTTAGGAAATAATATAAAAAAGACTATACATGTTCAGTAGAGACACATTTTATTTTTTTAAGAAAGAAAGCATTTTTTATCCAGGGGATGCGGAACCCACAGATATATGTCAAGTGTACACTTATTTTTATGGTGCTGGGGATTGAATCCAGGGGCATTCTACCTCTGAGTTACACCCCCAGCCCTTTTTATTTTTTATTTTGAAACAAGGTCTCGCTAAGTCTTCAGATATGTTTAAAGTGTGCTATGAGAAAAGGCTGTTAAGTAAAAAAAAAAATGTATCTTTTTCTTTCTCTCTCCGTGTGTGTATGTGTGTGTGTGCGTGTGTGTGTGTGTGACTGAGGATTGAAGCCGGGGTTGTTCTTCCTCTGAACTACACAACTACACTCCCCAGCCTTATTTTTTTTTTTAAGAAAAAAAAGCAGAGTCTTGCTAAAATACCCTGCACTGGCCTCTAACCTGCGAACCTCCTGTTTCAGCCTCCCAAGTCCTGGGATGACAGGCAGGCGCCACGGTGCCTGGCTCTGCCCTCTCCTTTTAACACAGTGATAGGAACATTGGTAAAAACCATCCTCAGACCTTGCTGCTGTGAAGAGAGGCGCACAGGAAAAGAAACAGGACAAACAGCAAGTGGAAAGGAGAAGCCCCACAAGATCGCTGTGAATCTAGAGCGGCAAGCTTGGAAGCACTTGCACACCTGTGGAGACTGAGCTTGCCCAAGCCTTGCACGCTGTGCACTGCGCATCCTGCAAGGGGAAGACCTGGGCTGGGCTGCGCAGCCTGTGGGTTGGGCCGCACCTCAGCAGGCGCGGGCAGCAACCTGAACCCGTGGGGAGACCTGCTGGCTTGGCTGCGGGATCCTCTGTGGCGTCTGGGAGAAACACCTCTCAGGACTCCTTCCCCAGCCTCCCTCACCTCCCGCAGGCACTCAGAGCAAAGCACCCGGGGCTCCCGGCACCTGCGCGGTTGCATCCGCTCATCTCTGTGGCTTCTGACTTTTCTGTTCTGAATAAAATCTCTCCTACTCTCAAAATGGTGCTTCCAACTTAGAGTATGACGTTTTCTACCTTTGCTTTTAAAAGGAAAAACACCTTTCTCTCAACTTTAAGACACCTTATTATCTACAATAAGACTCATGCAGGAAGGTGCATTAATCTTTAAAGTATGGCTTAGTGGTATTTTTATACCGGTATACACCATGGGTTCACAAGGAGCACGTCTGCACCATCCAGATGACAATAGAGAACATTTCCTCTGCCCCTTCCCAGTGACCGCAGCGCCTTAGAAGTGAATGCTGACACTAGGTAACCACTATTCTGTCTTCTGTCCCAATAAACCGGCTTTACTGGCTCTTGCGCAAGTCTGTAGTAGGTTCTATTTAATAGGGTTCTCTCACCCGTTGCAATGTGTAGGAGGGGTACCCATATTGTTGCATAGAGCAGGACTTTTTCTTTTCCACACATAGTGGTTGACTGTGTGAAGATACCACCCGGTATTTATGTGTTTCCATGACGATGGATATTTGAGTTGTCTCCAACTCGGAGATATCAGGAAGAAAGCTGACGTGGACATAGATGGACACGTAATATGGAAGACATGCGTGCTGTTTGGTTATTTGACTGCAATAGAGTCTCTTGGTCACAGGGAAGGGCTATGTTTGCTGATCATAAATATTCCTAAAGAGATTTCCAAAGCAGCTGGCTGTGTACGCATTCTATAAATAGGCTGGATGAAGTGTGGCCTCACCATTCTTTTTAATTATAGCCATTCTGGTATTTAATTCTGGTTTTAATTTCATTCAACTCCTTTCAAATCCTTACCAGCCATTGGAGTATCTCCTTGTATGAAGTGTCATTCAAGTCTTTGCCCACTCTGCCGGGGAGCTGCACGCCAAGCCCAGGGGCTTCTTTGCGATATCATGAATTATATCATGATATCAGTGTGTTTTCTTTGTTTGTTTGGTACTGGGGATTGAACCCAGGGGCATTCTACCCCCAAGTTATACCTCAGCTTGATTTTTTATTTTGAAGGAAGGTCTCACTAAGTTGCTAAGACTGGCCTCAAACCTGTGATCCTCCTGACCCAGCCTCTGAAGTACCAGGATTACAGGCATCCTCCACCATGCCCGGTTCCTGTCGCTCATTTTTTAAGTAGCTCGTTTGCCTCCTTTTATCTGTAGAAGTTCTTTATTCATATTGATAGGATTCCTTCAACGTGTGTGTGATGAATATCTTCTTTTAGGTCATTGTTTGCCTGGGGTATTGGTCAGCTTTCCGTTACCATAACAAGGACCTGAGATGAATCAACGTAAAAAGAGGAAGGTTTATCTCAGCTCAGTCTTGGGCGTTCCAGTCCGGGATCTATTGGCCCAGTTGCTTTGGGCCTGTGGGGAGGCAGCACATCACAGTGAGGAGGTGTGGCGGAACAAAGATGCTCAGCTCGTGGAAACCAGGAAGCAGAGAGAGGGGAAGGGACCGGCATCCCACTACACCCTCCGAGGGCAGTCCCCCAGCGACCTAACGCCATACCCCACCACTTTCCAGCACTGCCATCCGGGGGACAAAGTCTTTAACACATGGGTCTTCAGAGGACATTCCCAACCCAACCTGGCACACCCGACGTTCTTCCAATCGTGTTTCTTAGGAACATCATTTCTCCCTCCGTGTGCTATTCAAAAAAATTATTCCCTATACAAAGGTCATAAAGGCAGTCTACTGTTTCTTAGAAACATGTAGAAGAATGTTCCTCTTTTAATTATAACTGTAAAATTATAAATTCTAATTACAATTATAAATTCTTTGATGTGTGAATCAATGTTTATTTTTATAAACATAATGGATCTAGCATGATTTCTTTAAAATGCCATTCTGTTACCACAGAGTTTACATAAATCAGATATATGAATCAATGTTTATTTGTATAAGCATAACTAATTAATCTAGCATGATTTCTTTAAAAGACCACTCTGTTACCACTGAGTTTGCATAAATCAGGTGATGATACATGAACGCACCTCTGTCTGGACTCTGATTCCTCTTTACCTGTTTGTCTATGCTTGCATCAATACTACGCTTTTAAAAATCACTATAACCTCAGTTGTTCTTTTTTGTGTGTGTGTGGTACCAGGGACTGAACCCAGGGGGTTTCTACCTCCAAGCTACACCCCTGGCCCTATTTTTATCCTTTATTTTGAAACCGGGTCTCATGAAGTTGCGGAGGGCCTCACTAAGTAGCTGAGGCTGGTCGCCAACCGGGATCATCCAGTCTCAGCCTCCCAAGTACTGGGATTACAAGCATGCGCCACCACACCCGGCTCAGTTGTTCTTAATATCTATTATTGTTGGTAGTCTGAACTTATTTATATTATCACTATTCTAGGTTTACATTTCTACATAAATTAGACTGTAACTATTCCCCCCATTTTTTGTGGCACTGGGGATTGAACCCAGGGACATTCTACCTCCGAGCTATACCCCCAGCCCTATTTTACTTTCATTTGGAAACAGGGTCTCACTAGGTTGATGAGAGTCTCACTACTTGCTGAGACTGTCCTCGCACCTGCGATCCTCCTGTCTCAGCCTCCCAAGTACTGGGATTACAGGCATGCGCCACCACACCCAGCATCCCCCCAATTTTTAACTATCCTCTCTAAATGATGCACAAGCTACAAAGAAATTTGTAAGAATGGTTCTTCAAATTTATATAATAATATCCACAGCTCAAAGTTTAATTCTCCTATTGTTTCAGTATCATCTCCAGTAGCAATTTTTTATGTAGAGATCCCACACCTTTCATTAGTTATTGTGCCCCTTTTCAGTCGTGTGGTATGTGTGTGTGTGTGTGTGTGTGTGTGTGTGTGTGTGTGTTTTAAATAGTTCCTTAACCTTTCTTGGTCTTCTATAAGGTCTACGGTTTGAGCAGACATGAAGTTTTCTTTTGCAGAATGCGCCGCTGTCTGAGTCTGCTGCTGTTTCCTCATGAGCAGATCCTGGTGAGATATTTTGGGCAGAACCCTGACATAAGTAATTTGCTTTTTTCAGCATGTCACCTTAGGAGGTACCCAGTGTTGGTCTGTCCTGTTACAGGTCACATTGATCGTTTGGTTAAGTTGCAATCTGCCAATTTTCTCTATTGTAAAGTCACGCTTTTCTTTTTAAATTGTTAACTATTCTTTGGGGAAATTATTTGAGAATGCTTAACTACTTTAGTTTTAATGTGAATTGGTGGTTCTTGCCTGCTGGTTGTAAAATGGCAATTTTGTAACCCTAATGTTCCCCTACATTTATTAGTTGGTTATTACACTGTACAGAGGAACTGTCCCGCTTCCTCTATCATTATTTTCAGTATGAACTCATATTTTCTTGTTTTCACCAATGCATTTTAATCCAGCATTGTAGCTACTTGCCGTTTTTCTCAAGGTATCCAAGATTCAGACAGTAGGAGCCTCTTCAAGCTCACCTCCAACTGCTCTCAGAATTTTTTTTGACATTTTTCTCTATTAAAATAATTTTAAAAAACATTTACCACCTACCCACCTGACAAAGGTCTAATGTCTAGAATATGCAATGAGCTAAAAAGCACAACACTTAAAAAAAAAAACAAATAACCCAATCAAAAATGGGCAACCGAACTGAATAGACTCTTTTCAAAATATGAAATACAAATGGCCAACCAATGTATGAAAAAAAATGCTCAACATCGTTTAGCAATCAGGGATATGCAAATTAAAACTACACTACGATTCCATCTGACTCCAATTAGAAAGGTGACCATCAAGAACACAACTAATAATAAATGCTGGTGAGGATGTGGGAAAATAGGAACCCTATGACACTGTTTTTGGGACTGTAAACTAGACCAGCCACTGTGGAGATCAGCGTGGAGGTTTCATAGAAGAATGGGAATGCATCTACCTTATGACCCAGCGATAGCCCTCCTGGGCGTCTTCCCAAAGGAAATGAAATCAGAATATTATAATCCGACTTCCATATCCATGTTCATAGCAGCACAATTTACAATAGCCAACTTATGGAACCAGCCTAGGTACCCCACCCTGGGGAGCGTAGCAAGCCCCGTCCCAAAGTCCGGGTGTCTCTAAAACCTCGCGATTTCCGGTCAGGGAACCAAATGTAGTATCTGATTGCGAGATAGGGGTGAAGGATTTATTTAAGCTGTGGCGACTACAACCCCACTCAGCACGCCGAGTAGAGAGCAGCACCCTTTTCTTAAAAACCGTGCCTTTTATAGGGTTATGCCGCTCGGAGGCAATCAGAAAGCAATTTTGCAAGCAAGCAGGCCGATTATAGAAGCCGGACTTTTGCGGTTAGCACGTTAGCAAGTATGCAGAAATTTATATATAATTTTATGACATTGAGGTTAAGTAACCAAGCAATCTTTTTTAGGAACTATTCCCCAGCAACTGATTTCTAACTTTTTTTCATAACTGTTTCTTTTTAGGTTTTTAATTTTTCATTTATATGCTTGTACCTGGCACCTGTTTGTACTTAACAGAGGACTCTGCCGGGCGTGGATCGAACTGCTGCTCGCTTTGTCGCTGACGCTCTGCAGTGCTGGTTTAGAAAAGGTCCCTGGCTTCCTTGTCGGCGGCCTGCAGAAGCCGCCATGCCGGTAGCCACTGGCGCGGTCTGAACAAGATGGCGCCGCCGCCGCTTCCGCCGCTGCGGCAGTTTGGGTGTGTGTGGCGCATGGAGGAGTCACTGCTGCCTTCACTCTGCTTTTCTGCAGCTGCTGGACTCACAGCAGGTCATCGGCGTCTCCGCTGGTCTTGTGTGGAAGCCGCGATGCTGGAGCCGCCGGTAAAGTCCTGCTAAGATGGCGCCGCTGCAGCCGCCGCCACCACTGCCACTGTTTGGTGTCTCGAGCGTGGAGGAGTCGCTGCTCGCCGTCACTCTGCTGCTTTTCTGCAGCTGCTGGACTCACAGCAGGTTGCCAGCGTCTCTGTTGGTCTTGTGTGGAAGCTGCGATGCTGGAGCCGCTGGTAAAGTCCTGCTAAGATGGCGCCGCTGCAGCCGCCGTGGCCGCCGCCGCCGTTTGGTGTGTTGAGTGTGGAGGAGCCGCTGCTCGCTTCCGTCTCTGTGATCCGCAGTTGGACTCACAGCAGGTCGCCGGCTTCTCTGCGGCGGCGTGTGGAGCCGCGATGCCGGGAGCGGCTGGCGCGGTCCGGCCAAGATGGCGCCGCCGCTTTTCCTCAGGTAAGGCGCTCGGAGCTTTTTTCTTTCCTCTGCTTTGTCTTCTGGCTTTGATTCCATCACGTTTCAAATTTCTTGTTGTTTAGTTCAAGTTTATGTTGCTTTTCTTCTCCTGTCGAGAAGTTGCTTTCACAGCAATTGAGACCCAAGTCTCAGAGAGATCGTAACGTGGTATCTCCCTTAGTCGCCATCTTGGACCGCGCCCATTGTGCAGTTTTGTCGTGTGTATATTTTTCTGACACTCTATACCCCAACATGATGTAAAATTACAATGCACCAAATTAAAAAAAAAATCAATTAGGTGATCGGACATGGTGGCACATGACTGTAATCCGAGAAAAAAAGTTATTATCATATCCTTCAGCCCCCATAGTTACTTTCCCCACTCTTTCTTCTGGAGCAATTTTTTTTTTCTTCTTTCTTTCTTTCCTTTCTTCTTTCTTTCTTTCTTTCTTTCTTTCTTTTTCTTTCTTTCCTTCCTTCCTTCCTTCCTTCCTTCTTTCTTCTTTCTTTTCTTTCTTTCTTTCTTTCTTTCTTTCTTTCTCTCTCTCTCTTTCCTTCTTTCCTTCCTTCCTTCCTTCCTTCCTTCCTTCCTTCCTTCCCTCCCTCCCTCCCTCTCCTTCCTT
>PVJS01000140.1:0-49585 GCA_004027185.1 Glis glis | reverse complement strand
ACTGGGGATTGAACTCAGGGACATTCTACCTCTGAGCTATACCCCCAGCCCTTTTTTCTGTTTTTTACTTTGAAACAGGGTCTTACCAAATTGCTGAAGCTGGTCTCAAAACAGTGATCCTCCTGTCTCAGCCTCCCAAGTACTGGGATTGCAGGCATATGCCACTATGCCTGGCTAACAAGATTTTTGAGACTCACTTTCTTTTACCCAGCCCTTGAATTCAGAATTTCTTCCTGGTTTCTTTCAATGGAGAATGATATTTAGAAAACAAAATCTAATTGTTCTGAATTATCATTGGCTACTTTGCGACTTTTTAGAGAAGAAGAATATGCTCATTCTCTATTGTGATATATACTACTGTTCTATATTAGTTTATACTAATATCTCCTGTAGATTATTTTTGCTCATGTGTTTTCCCCAAATGTAATTCTCTTCATCTTTGGTAAGATTTCCATTTATTGAAGAAATGAATATATTTTGAAATTTCCTCAACCTATAATGCACACATGGTAGTGTCATAATTAAGTGACCCTGTTACAGTGAAAAGACCTCTAGGCTGAATTCAGGATTTGTTTGTCTGTTTGTACTGGAGATTGAACCCAGAGGCATTCTATCCCAAGCTACACCCCCCAGCCCTTTTTTTTTGTATTTTAGAACAAGGTCACGCTAGGTTGCTGAGAATCTTGCTAAATTGCTGAGGCTGATTTCTAACCTGTGATCCTCCTGTCTCAGCCTCCCAAGTAGGGATTACACCTGGGATTATAGGTGTGGGCCACCATTCCCAGCCAGGATTTGATTTTATATTTTTTTATTCTCCTCTTTAAGAAAATAAAAGGGTAATTAAAATACTGTGCTCTAAAGTTATTTGGTGTAGTTTTGTGTTACAGTTAGATATAGAATGGTCCCTTGAAGAGCTCATAAATTGGTGTTTGAAGTTGATGTAATTGAGTCATGAGCGTTGGAATCCCAGCAGTGGATAAATCCATTGTTATTGACTTATCTGGATGGTGGCCTAGAACAATAAGGTGTGGTTGGATAAGATGGGTCACTGGGGCTGCAGCTTTGGGGATTATATATGGTTCCTCCTCCCCCACTCTCTCTCTTGCTTCCGGCCTCCATGATGTGAACACAGCCCATGTGCTATCCCTTTCTCTGCTTCCTGCCGCCATGCTTTGAGATCTGTAGTCCCTGGCCTCACATGGACTGAACCATGAGCAAATAAATCTTCCTTCCTCTAAGTTATGTGGTCAATCTTTTAGATTATAGCTGTGAAAATGCTGACTGGAATATAATTTGGTACCAGAGAACTGCAGTCATCACTGTTTTGTCTAAGTCTTACCATGTGGATTGTGACTCTTTGGAACTGGTTTGTGAGAGGAATTTGG
Organism: Glis glis; assembly: GCA_004027185.1. Taxonomy (NCBI): domain Eukaryota; kingdom Metazoa; phylum Chordata; class Mammalia; order Rodentia; family Gliridae; genus Glis; species Glis glis. The sequence goes on along the minus strand of PVJS01000140.1, from coordinate 48,200 downwards.
AAGGACCAGAATGTGGCTAGAAAGGAGGATGGTATGGACTGTGCTCAGGAGATTTTGGAGGGCAAAGAGGACTGGAGGCATAGGGAACTGGAGTAGAGGCCACATGTGTTACACTTTGGCAAAGAACTTATCCACATTTTTCCATGTCCTGAAACTGTGTGAGGCTGAATTTAATGATGGACTGATTAATAAACTAGTGGAAGAAATCTCAAAACAGCAAATTATCCAAACTGCATTATGGTATTGATGTCCACGTTCAGCAAATTTTACCCCAAATTTCAGGAGTGGAAAGTACAGCAGGGAGACTTTATAGATTTGCAGTTTGGCCAAAAAGGCCACACCCCCCAGGAACCCTCCTTCTCTAGCCACACCCCAGATGCCTAGGTTACTACCTAGTAAATCCATTACAATGGATTTATCTACTGATGAGATTACAACCGTCACGACTCAATTACATCAACTCTGAACACAAATGCATGAGTTAGTAGCTCTTCAGGGGACATTATCTAACTATAACACTTATCTTATTTTTCCACTTTCTTGGGGCCTCAAGGTCAGTCAGGGATGGTTAAGTAGCTAGTGTTCTCTCTGTCCTTCCTTGACTGTACACACATCCCTAGAAATGCACATAAGCTTCTAGAGTCTCAGGAGCATTTTGGAGGTTTTGACAGCCCACCATGGACTAGATTTGAGCCCCTACATACTCCTTTTTCAATTTTGGGTGGCCTCTTTCTTGCCCCAATGTGGCATCACAGATTGGGGCAAGCAGCAATGTTGATCTGCTCTTGATGCTAATTGCTATTGTTATCAACAATGTCCTAGAAACAAGACTATCCAATGGAGTTCCAAGTCAGGCCTAATAATAACAAGACCCTGGAGAGGGGTTTTGTGTAGGGTTCCAAATCACATCATCTCCCTCTGGTGGCCTTAGGCTGCTGATCTTTATAATATCACGCCACGGTAGGAAGATGGAAGCATTTCCATGGTAAAATGGCCTCACCGTTGTTATTGGGGGTCAGCAGTTTTTCTTCACTAAACACTTATACTTTGCTGTATGCGTTGGGTTGTATTTCAAGGGTTCTGAAATGACTGCTTTTGACAATCTTGCCAGTATTTCCATGTATTTTTGACAGGGAGAGGGCTTACTGAGGACCTTAATCCACCATTATGGAAGTCTCACATCTGGATGATAAATTTACATGGCCACTAGAGGGTCATGCTGTTGCTCAAGCCCATGCAATTACCACCACACGGGATCATGTCCCTGGTATTGTTCCATCAACTATGGTTACGTTTATGAAATCTCTGACATTTTCATTTCATGAACTCTTAAGAAAATATTTTCTTTGTGTAGGATGCAACCTCTAGTTTTCAATCCCTACCTAATGGGGTTTCATCAAGTTCAGTCCACCCACTAACCAGTAATATAGTCACTCCACCCCCACTGAACACCCAATGTCGGTCTAATAGGGAGACAGTGGTAACAGCATAAAGAATATAGAATTGTATACTGGGTTAATGAGAGCTCATCTCAAATTTTCCTTTCTTGGATATCACATTGCAAAATAGAGCAACTGATCATTGGTTTTGTCTTTGAATTTGAACCCAGCTAACTAAACTTATTTCTTCAGACTCTTATTTTTTTGAGTAAGTCTTCAGACTTTCACATTAGGGAAATTCTGAACCGTAAATATTTTTTTAAGCATGAGTTTCCTGAGGAACCAATGCTTATTTCAAAATAGGCTACAGAGCATTTGAGCTGTTGAGGGTTGAGCTAGACTATTGCAAATGACAGGGACAAACAGATAATCATGCAAATCTTTGATAAATGAACCTTTTTGCACAGTTCAAAAAGCAATCCCTTCCATCCCTGCAAACCTGGTAAGTAATTGCAGTGATAAAAGCAATTCATATTCAAATACCCAGCATGTCTGCTCATGACATTGATTGTCCCAGATGTGTGAGGATTGTAAAAAAAAGACACGAGAACTAATTTTTAAATATTAAAAATACTGTTTTCATCGCGCAAATGGTGGCATTTCCAATTTTCCAAAGAAAAGATTCTTTTTTGATTTGAAGCTAGTCCTTACAAAGGAGGCTAATGTTGATTAAAGACTCAATGTTATAGTTAGTTATGGTTTCCCTTTGAGGTAGATCCGTCTTGATGCAGCCACCATAATCATTTACATCAGTGCTCCGGAAGGGACAATCACAAGATACTTAACAATCAATCAGCACTTCTCTCTCTCTCTCTCTCTCTCTCTGAATGAGGAAGGCAGTACTAGGCAGTACTAGCCCAACATAGGTTCATTCCATCAAGAAAGGTTTCTAAGATCAAAGAAACACAGATTTTATACAAGAAGGAACATATTTAAAAGTCATATTTTCAATGCTAAAAAAAATCTCTAGGGCATTTTTTTCCAATACTGGGGATTAAACCCAGGGCCTTGCACACTGAGCTACATCCCCAGCCCTTTTTATTTTTATTTTGAGACAGGGTCTTGCTAGGTGCCCAGGCTGTCCTCGAACCTGAGATTCTCCTGCCTCAGCTTCCCAGGTAGCTGGGATTACAGGTGTGGGCCACTGCACCTGGTGCTAGGGTGTTCTTCATAGATAATAATCATTCAATCAGGTCTTGAAGCAAGATTCTCCACATTAGGCTACAATTTTGTTCTATACCAACAACCATCTGGAAGCAACAGCATGGGTATGTGAATCCAGACATAGAAACCACGAGAACTGGGATGGGGGCCTCTGTTTTTCCCTAACATGTGATATAATTCTGGGCCAATGGATTAGCCTCTTTGGATTACAGTACCCCTGTTTGTAAAATAGAGATTTCCCATTTCTGTAACTTTTTCTCACAGCTCATCCCACGAGAGACATAGAACACTTTCTAAGGCATTAACATGACAAAAAGATCAGAAGATTTGCAACCTTCTTGCCAGTCTTCAACAGAGGGTGTTTGCTGTATTATTTTAGAGTTTTTCCAGAAGAATTTAAACTCAGTTATTGTATACAAACACACACTTTTAGACCAACTTTAGCCAAGTCTCGCCCTAGATAGAACCTTAGATTTCTAAGACATTTTGCAGAATTAATTCTGATTGCAGACTTATTAGAATATTCTCCTTCTATTTGTGGTGTTGTCAAAAAGAGATGTATTTAAATATCCTGGCTCTAAAAACTAGGGCACTATAATTTATAATTCTTTTCAGAATTTTTTTATTTCTTGCATTATTACCATTTTCCCCAAGGTGATTCTTTATTATGTTCTCATTAAAAATAAGAAACACTAAAATATCTGCAATACAAAATCAGAGAGAACTGAAAACGGATGTGATCTTTTTTGCTAAGTATTCATTAAAGTTTTAGCAGCATGCAATGCAGTGGGCATGTCTCCAGATGGGAGCTCAGCAAGGGTTTTCTGTAACGAGGCTGGAACATGTCAATACTATAACTAGGACCTGATAAGGTAGACATCCTCTTCCATCAGGACTGAGATGTCTGAGATGGGCGCTTCAGTCAGCATCTTCACTGCTGTGACCCGAAAAACCTGATGACTGCAACCTAGAGGAAGAAATATTTGCTTGCTCACAGATATGGAAGTTTCAAAGGGTTCAGTCTACTTTAGGCCAGGTGGATTCTGCAGAGCTCAGGGCATGGCGGTGGGAAACAGAGAAACAGAAAGAGAGAGAGTGCACAAGGGCCCTGCCCTCAGGCCACAGAGAACAGAAGCAGAGAAAGAACAAGGGGAGAAGGAGACATATGTGTAGTCACAAGGCCACACCCTCAGAAACCCCACGTCAGCAACCAAGTCCCGCCTCCAACATGGCTGCCTTGTCTATACTTCCTCCAACATGGCTGCCTTATCTATACTTCCTCGAACATGGCTGCCTTGTCTACACTTTCTCCAACGTGTCTGCCTTGTGAGGTCTGGGGAAATTCTAAATCCAAGCCATAACACTGGGTATTTTGTACACACAGCCATTTGGACATAACTTGTAGTCTTATTTTTCTCCAAACTACAGTACAAAGCTAAACAGTGAGAAATATAACTAAATAAATAAATGTAAGCAAAAACAGGAGCTTCATAATGAGCCTGGAGTTTGCTTTTCATTTTGATGGCTTCTATGTTGTGATGTACTAGAAAGCACATGCATTATTCTAACCATGTATCACCGTTTGTCATAGGGAAATGCTTCCTGTGTCAGCACTCAAGAGCATCCTTTCTGTGCACCCTACTGTTTGTGAGATCTGGTTACCAGTTATAGAAGAGGCAGTGGGATCTTTGCATATTTAAAGTACCAGGGTACCTGGTCACTTTAGACAGGCCTGACTTTGATACCGTTGGCTAACAGTCAATACTCTGCTTTATGAATCTGGAATTCCACATGGGTAGTGGACAGAGCAGCACCTGTTCCTTCCATACCTGTTGATATTTATTCAAACAGCAAGTAGGTGGCCCAATTGCAGGACTTTGCATGACTGTTCACAAATGGCTAGAGGAAGGTGCTGAGCCATGACCAAGCAGTTGCCGTGCCCACAGCAAACATTCCCTCCGGAAACATGCTCAGGGGGAACTCCAGTAAGTGGAGGCCTAATGGGCTCTGCCCCAAGACATGAGAAGGGAGAGACTACCTGGTTGTACCTGTGTGTCTCACTGTGGTGAAAACAACTTTTCTCTCCAACTGCATCTCTATAGAATTAGATTAGGTGGGGGACTACTGAGTACAAGTTTTATTTCCTTTTTCCCCCCAAGAAGTTTCATGAGCTTCCTTTATGTCCTTTTAAGGAAATGAGTTCACCAAAATATGATATTTTTTAAAAACAATGATAGACGCCCAAGAGATCAGTTCTTTTTTTTATTTTTTAATGAACATTGAAGATTCCTATACAAAAGCTGACAGAGCGATAAGTCAATCATAAATACGTACAAGGAAATAGAGAAAATAACTCAGTTATGATTTCTCACCACTAAAGCACTACACGCTAGCAGTAGCGAGAGGTGGTCAGTATTCTAGAGACAGCAAACGCAGGGGGCAAAGTTCAAGAATGTCAACGAACCACTTCTTTGTTTTAACAGCTTTTCTTTCTTGGTCATTGTTCAATTAGTGGAGGGGTTGAGGTGGGGTGAGGTGGGGTGGGAAATACATTTCTCTCCCACTCCCACACATACACATACACACACACACACACACATACACATACACACATACACACACACAAATAATTTTTAAGCTTAACTGCTTGAAAATTTTTCCTTGGGGAAATAGTTGATCTGCTAATCTAACATCCTATGTATTTCTGTTATTAAATTTATCTGCATAAATGTTTGCCTATTCTATTTCTTAATGTCAGATCATGCAGTACTGTTCTAATTTCAGAACAGTAAGAATTATCAAAGGCAATTAATTTGGGACATAAATGTCCACTGTTTCCTTTTAATGAAAAAAAAATGTGCTCTCTTGTGGTCTTTGTTTCTTGCCATAGTTGGTCAAGTAATAATCACGGAGCATTTTCCTAAAATATTTATCTGCTGGGAAAATTTGTATGAAATGACATTCAAAGTATAAAAACATTGTTAGGTAACACTTGGAACGGTTAAAAATATACTTATCTCGTTGTAAACTGTCGATGTTAAGATACTGAGTGTCAGTCTTTTGCTTCCTGTTTTTCTAGAAAGTTGTTCGCTTTTTTTATCAATGAGACATTTTCAAAACATCTGAAGTTACATATAGAAACATCAAGGCAATATTATTTGTACATATTATTAAACATGCAGTTTTCCTGAAAGAGAGTGCCCAAATGCGAAGAGTCCTTCCGAGCTCAGCCTCTCCTTGGTACCATTCTGTAGGAAGTATGGCTTCCTTGGAGTTTGGGAGAGCGGTGGCTCATTTGGGAGAGGCAGCTCCTTTAATCACTGGCTCCCTATTCAAATACGTCGCCCAGTAAACTAAGTTGAAAGTGCCGAACAAGACTGGGAACACAATTCGGGACATCTTGTCGATCTTGCTGATGCTGTTGTAAGTCTTTTTGCTTTCGGAAGTCTTCTCTTCGGATGGTTTTGCGGGAGCTGAAGACGCATTTGAGGTCCCTGCTGGGGTTGGTTCCTTTGGGATGTTTGGGGGGTGGGTCATCTTCCCAGTGGTGAAAGCATTTGTAGACTTATTCAGTATGAGTTCACGTTCCTTTTTCTGCAAAATATAATAAGAACGTAAGGATGTAGGACATACCATCAGCAGACAAGTGTGAGCTCACTTTGGAGGACTAAAGGTGGATCTCTCAAAAGAGAGACATCAGCTTAGCGCTGGGAGAGGATGGGCCTCCCTAGACTTCAAAGTCTAGAGACCCAGGGGTCCAGTGGCAAATCAACAGTCATTACTGATATTAATGATTGACATTTCTCAAGAAACTCGTGTAAACTGAATTAAGACTCCTCTTGCCCCAGAGAGCGGCCACCCTAACCTTTATGTGCATTGGTGGGGGTGAATAACATATGTGGCTATAAGGGAAGCTCTAGAGAATGGCGTAGGGGAAAAGGAAAAGAAGAAGGTGATTCAAAATCATTTCACAAGCCGGGCATGGTGGTGCCTTGTAATCAGTACTTGGGAGGCTGAGACAGGAGGCTCACAGGTTCAAAACCAACCTCAGCAATTTAGCAAGGCTGTGAGCAACCTAGCAAGATGCTGTTTCAAAATAAAAAATGAAATAGGTCTGAGGGTGTAGCTCGGAGGTAGAATGGCCCTGGGTTCAACCCCCAGCACCACACACACACACAGACAATCATTACACAAATGTATTCTTTAGGGTAAAGTGTCTTTCACTCAGTATAATGCTTTTGAGAACCACCCTCTAAGTACTATTTCTTTGTATGAATATCACTATCTGTTGATGGGTACCCGGACTGTTTCTGATCTTGAGGATTCAAGTTCAGAATGTTCATCAGCTGTGAACATTCTTGAATTCCGTGAACATTTTATGGGTGCGCATATGTTTTCATTTTCCTTGGGTATGAAATTCTAGACCAGGCAAGTAATTTGTAGTGGTACACACACACACACACACACACACACACACACACACACACGTGATTATGTTTGGAGAAGTAGGGACCAGAGCTTCCTGGGAAGATGGGAAGACGCATACTCAAGTTTTAGAAGCTGATGATATTCATTCTACGTGTGACCGGCTGTCAGCTCCTTCAGGGACAGCCTCAGCTGCAGAAAGCTGCCGGCCCGAGTCACGTCCTGCTTGGGGAAACCGGCCAGTGTGATGACCAGAGAAGCAGGACCATTAAGTCCAGGCCGTGTCCCCAGAACGCATGCTCCAGAGCTTCCCAGCGGTTGGCCAAGGCTTTGCAGGGCCTGCATCACCCAGAGGGAAGTCTTCCTCTGCCCAATTACACTTCCTCTCCTTGCATTTCTTAGGTTCTTCCCTTTGAAGACGACTTTGCACCCCAAACCCTGACCCAGTATTCGCTTCTGCAGATCCCAACATGAAACCAAGATGCATACAGAGTACATACCACGCTCCTTCTACTCCTAAGAAGCGGTCAGTTCACCTGAGGCCAGCACTGGGTTCACTCACGACCGCTCACTGTGTGCGCCTGACAGTGTGATGCACCTGCTGTAAAATCAGGAGGTTCCAGCTCACAGAGCCCCACTGGCACGAGGGTGGGGGGGCCGCGCAGCACTGCAGCCTTCAGGAAGCAACACTTCGTCTCAAAGATGGAGACTGGCCAAGGCAAGACCGGTGCTGTGTGGGATTAGACAGCCCATGCTCCTCCGTCCTCCTTCCTCTTTCCAGGTCTCCATCCAGATCCGCAGCATTGGATCAGTGAGAACAGTTGGCTGAGTGTGAGCGTGGCAATTGACTGGCAGTGGTATCCCCAGCATCATCCAGCAGCACTTCCCGCCCTCATAACCTCAGCTGGTGCCGTGGTCTCCCAACAGCCCTTCTACTTCAGACTCGGCCACCTCCAGTCGGTCAGGGTGCAGCCATGGAACAGGCAGGACGCACTTGCCTCGCAGTGACACAGAACCATTCCTGTTCCTTCTCCTTAGAGGTAGGCAAACCTCCCCCTCGGTCCCTTTTCTGCAGGATCAAGTCCCGATGCTTTGGTCAAGAATCTTTGCGTTCTGCAGAAACCTGGGCTCCACAAATGTTTTCCAGCCCCCTACCAATGATCCCTTGCAGTCAAGTCATTCCTGTTCCCCTTCATCCTCCCAAACACCCCCCAGAGAGGAACATCAGGCACTGGGGCAGGCTCATGATACTGTCAGACATGGGCAGTAAGCAAGAATTAAGCCTAGCGTGGGTGGGCCTACTCACATGAACTGCGTGGGGGTGAACCTGGATTGTCAACTTGACTGGATCGTGAAACACCTAGCATGATGTAACTGTGGGCATGTTGATGAGATGCCTGGCTTATGTAATGGCAGATTGAAGGGGAAGTCCTGCCCTGCATGTGGGCAGCGCGGTTCTGATAGGCTCAGGACCTGGATAAAAGAAGGAGAACGCTGTGTAAAGGCCTTCGTGGTTCTTCCTGAAGAAAGCGCGTCTGCTCTCCTCTGAGAGATCAGCCTTCAGCTCTTCACACTGGACCTTCACCATCATTTCTCTGGAGAGTTTCCTGGCCTTTCCATCTTGGACTGGGACTGCATTAGTGGTCACTCTGATTTCGAGACTCCAGCTCGTGGACCGCTCGGCCAGCTGCTGGTTCCTCTGGCTCTCCACGTGCCGTCGGCAACTTGAGACTACACTGCTTTGGCCCATCAGCTGATTCGATAAATCCCCTTTTACCATATACATGCCCTGTGAGTTCTGTTACTCATGTGAACCCTAATACAAAGTAGTACTTAGAGGTAGAGTGAACTTTAAAAATACACTCTGTGCACACACTCTGTGTACACACTCCTTGTCAAGGCCCTTCCTCATCCTTCTCCCTCCTGTCTTCCACAAAAGGGCAGGGCCGGCCAAGCCTTCCTCCAACACTGTGAGCCGGACGTGGAAGTGGCGCTTCCTTGGGTGACGTTAGTTCGTGAGAGTGGATGCTGGGCCGTGGCGATGAAAGGGTCAGGTGGGTGAGGTCAAGGGTGATGCCTGACTTTTCTCTGGGAAGGAAATGCAGTGTCCAGTCCTAGAGCCAGGGCTGAGAATGGTACAGCACCGAGTGTCTGTAATGGAACCAGTGTCCTGGGAAGGCTGTGACTACTTGTGGCCTCTTGGGGGAGGTCAGGACAGATAATCAAGTCTTCTGATGCCTTCTGGGACTCCCTGCATGATGGTTTTCCAAAGGACAATTAGGGTTTATTTCAAGTCCTCCCGATGACGCTGGCCTCCCCTTCTTTTAGTATTTGTTCTGTGCATGGCACAATTAGCAGCCCTCATAAGCTGTTTTATCTTCCTCTGTCCCTGTACCAGAGTCTCATCTCCCCAAGGAAATGATTCAGCTCAGAATCTTGTGCAACTCTTTTTACTTCAAATATTCCTTGCACCGGCCACAGATCACTGTCAAACGCTCGGTGATTAATGGCTTTGAACAGAAGAATACTTTTCACAACAATTCGTGCGCGTGGCTTAAGTGAGCCAAATCATTTAGTCAGTGGGACTGAGCACATCTGGCCAATGGACGGCTTCCATTAAGCTGGGTGCCCCCTTTGTGAACTGAATGCTCCCCTCCGGAAGACAGGCTGCACGGCGACTGTGGCCAAGAATGGGCAGGAGGGCGAAGTTTGTAATGAAAACCTGGACGTGTCATCCTTGAAGCACTAGGAGTTATTTTTGCAACTAGAATAGGCTTGAATAAAAACAAGCCCAAGCCATTCACATAACATCAGACCCTTAGCCTGAATGAAATTTGGTAATTTAAAATAAATTGGAAGTCAGGCATGGTGACACATGCCTGTGTCATCCCAGTATTTGGGAGGCTGAGACAGGAGGATTGCAGGTTTGCGGCCAGCCTCAGCAACATAATGAGACCCTCTGCAACTTAGTGAGACCCTGTTTCAAAATAAAAAATAAAAGAGGGCTGGGGGTGTAGCTTAGAGGTAGCGTGCCCCTGGGTTCAATCCTCAGTACCACAAAATAAATTAAATAAATACATACATACAAATATACATAATACATACATACATACATGCATACATAAAATAATTTGGAAAAGTGATCTGTGGTAAGTAAGGATTTGTAAAGACCTTGAATATAAGGGTAGGGGTCGTTTCGAGGCTGGGGAGACATAGGGAGGAGAAATGTCTCATCTCCTATTTGGACATAGAATCGGGCATGTTTCCTCAGTCAAGGGAATCTGAAAGAAAGAAAGAAAGAAAGAAAGAGGAGGACATGGCGGCACTACCTTGAACTTGGCGGCCTCCAGGGCTTTCTTGCCATCCCAGGCCCAGCCTCTCTTGGTGAAGTAGTTGACCGTAGCAAACTCGATGAGCGCAGAGAAGACGAAAGCGTAGCACACGGCGATGAACCAGTCCATGGCGGTGGCGTAGGCCACCTTGGGCAGCGAGTTCCGCGCGCTGATGCTGAGCGTCGTCATGGTCAGCACTGTGGTGACCCCTGCAGGGGCAGAGCCGAGAACAGAAACAGGTCGGTAAAGTCCCTGGGTCCCCAGTACAACAGCCCCAAAGGGACAATGACACAGAAGGGACTGTTGACTTTAATCCCAGCCTGCACCGTCCTCCTCCCTCTCTCTCTCCATGTGTTCATAACACGTGCATAGCATTTTATTCATTTATTTATTTTTGCGGTACCAGGGATTGACCCCGGGCATTCTACCTCTGAGCTACACCCCCAGCCCTATTTTTTATTCTTTATTTTGAAACAGGGTCTCACTAAGTTGCGGAGGACCTCACTAAGTAACTGAGGCTGGCCCCAAACCTGGATCCTCTGGTCTCAGCCTCCCAAGTACTGGGATTACAAGCATGTGCCACCACGCCTGGCATTCATAGCATTTTAAATAATCTTGATTTTATTCATCACGACTGGCCCCTTCTGCTAGAATGCAGACTGAGGCAGGAAGGGATTTGGGCCTGAATTTTACACACCTGGGTCTCCATTTCCTTGGGCAAGTCAGGCAAATAGTTGGTGCTCAATAAAGGCATTTTAAATGACTGCTGCGTCTTTGTCTAAGGCAAGATCCACTGGAAACATGGCAATCCCGCTCGCACAGCATTTAGTAAAGTGCTTCCTAAAGATTTACTGTGCGCCTTGTACGAGGTGGGCTCAGGGAGAGCTGATGAGACAGACTTTCTTTTCAGTGGACTGCCCAACCTGCAGCCATCTGGGGGCCAGGGTACAACTCCAGCAGCCTATCTATCTGAGCACTTCACTCCCTCAAAGAAAGAACCATGCCCCTTCAAGGCTACCGTGCACAGTGTCCTGGCCTCTGGGGACGCACTGCAGTGACCACACAGCAAGGCCAGATCCCTTGGAGGGGGACGTTCCACTAGGACTGACAAAGTAGGGGCAGGTGCTAAGTGTCAGACTCTGGCTTGAACTCTGTTCTGGAAGGGCGTCATTATTCTCATTTTACACTAGGGTGTCTGAGACTTCAAGATATTTAGCAACAGAACCAAACAAAGGCACCAACCAGTAAATGAGACAACCCGTCTCTAGAGCCGGGCCTGTCACGATCGTCCACCTGGCTTTTACAAGTGGACCCCACCACCTTTCTCAGAAGTTTTGTCTGCCTGTGTATGTAGCTGTGGGTGAGCTGAGGGTGTATCATTCCGACAAAGGGTCAAATTGTGTTTCTCTTAAAATTCATATATTTTAAGTCCTAACCTCTACAACCTCAAAGTGTGACTTTATTTGAAAATAGGGTCTTTATAGAAGTAATCAAGCTAAAGTGAAACCAGGATGGGCCTTAATCTAGTAAGACTGAATTTCTTTCTTTTTGCGGCACTGGGGATTGAACCTAGGGACATTCTACCTCTTAGCTACACCCCCAGCCCTATTTTTAAATTTGAAACAGGGTCTCACTAAGTTGCGGAAGGCATCACTAAGTTGCTGAGGTTGGTCACCAACCTGCGATCCTCCTGTCTCAGCCTCCCAAGTACTGTGTGTGCCACCATGCTCGGCTGTTTTTGTTTTTAAAACAGGGAAATTGGGGGCTGGAAATACATCTCAGTGGTAGAGCACTTGCCTAGCATGGCTGAAGGGCTAGGTTCAATCTCCAGCAACCTCCCCAACACATACATACCCACAAAAGGGTAAAGCTTGGAGGCAAACGTGCCCTGAGGCAGACACCGTGTAAACACTAAAGTTGTACCTTCACAAGCCAAAGAGTCAAGAGTTACAAGCCAAGGACAGAGGCCTGCAACAGATTCTCCCCACCATGGCTCAGAAGGAGCCATCCCCACCAACACCTTGACCTTCGACTTCCAGCCCCCAGAACTGTGAGAAGGTAAACTGTTCCTTCAGCCACCCCATCTGTGACATCTGTGACAGATTATGACAGCCAAAGGAGGCCAGCGCAGCAGCAGAGGAATACGGTGTGGCTGGCGGTCACAGCGGCGCTCCTTTTCCATGCAAGGAGCGCCGTCCTCCAAAGGCATTTATATCTACTCACGGAGCACGGAACCCTGCACAGAACTAGTGCTTAATGAGACTTTGGCAGACACCTTTGATTTTTCTTAGAAATCCACTTAATCACTCACTCCGTGGGAGGGAATTGTGTGCAGGACTTGAAACAAGACTCTTCTATCTTCTCCGATTCCCTAACACTCTATCATGCACTGGGGATCTCCAAGAGGAAATTGACTATACCAGGCAACATTTGCCAGCGCCACACACCACACCTGCCTGTTAAAGGTCCCTTAAAGAGTTCATTAGGTACATTACTGTGGTGCTACTGACTGGGAGCTGGTGGACACTTGAGAATGTGGATCCTCCTGGGAGGTCTTCCAGCCATTGGGGATGTGGCCTTGAAGGGGATATTGAGACCCCCTTCCCCACCATCCCCACCCCACACACACATCCTGGTCACAAGGTGAATGACCAGCTCCCACCATTAATGTGCCATGAAGGTACTGCCCTGCCACAGGCCCCACAGCAACAAGGAAAATTTACCATAGACTGAAACCTTCACGACTGAACAGAAAAGCCTTTTTTTCTTCTTTTTTTCTTTTTTTTTTTTTTTTGCGGTACCAGGGATTGAACCCAGGGGCGTTCTACCTCCACGCTACACCGCCCTATTTTTTATACTTTATTTTGAAACCGGGTCTCACGAAGTTTTGGAGGGCCTCACTAAGTAGAGAGAGAGAGAAAGAGAGAGAGAGACAGGGAGAGAGAGAGAGAGAGAGAGAGAGAGCTGAGGCTGGCCGCGAACCCTGATCCTCCGGTCTCCGCCTCCCAAAGTACTGGGATTACAAGCGTGCGCCACCACGCCTGGCTCTTTTTTTCTTTTAAAGTTAATTATCCTAGGTATTTTGTTACAGTAATAGAAAGCTGACTGCCACAGTGAGCTTCAAGGTGAGTATCAGATGGTCAACTACGTCCATTGTGCCAAGGTATCTCCTGAGCTGGATCTCTCTGTACTTACTGCCCTAGGGATCTAAAATGATGTTCTAGGTTCATTCATATTGTACACACTCATCCCTCAGTATCCACGGGGGATCGGCTCCAGGACCCCTAGGACTCCAAAACCTATGGGCGCTCAAGTCCCATATACAAAATAATCTACGCACACACTCCTGTGTATCATAAATCGTCTCCATATAACTTACAATACATATACAATGAAAATGCTCTGTCAATAGTTGTTATACTGTACTTTTACGGAACAATGACGAGGAAAATTGTCTGTATATTTTTGGTGCAGATTCATATATTTTTGTTTTGTATTGCTTTCCATCTAGAGTTGGTTGAATCCAAGGATGTGGAATTTGCCAATACAGAGGGTGGATGACATATGTATGCCTGTGTGTGTTTATTACTATTGCATTACATAGAATGTATTTACTACCATGTGGTGGTTTATTTTAAAATGGCATGCACATTTCAAAGGAAACTGGCAGATAACTCACAAAGTTCCCCTTTGTGAGAACTGTGAAAATCCTATAGTAAAATCTCACACCGGGCCGATAGATGCCAGCAATTTCAAACCTTTAACAAAGGCTACCAATGAAAGGCTTTAAAAAAATGTGAACCATTATCAAATAGACCACACATTATTCCTTTAGCCACCATTCAGAGAGAAATCCTGAACCTTCATCTCTAACCTCAAGCCCTTAATTCATTGATCCATTTGTTATCCAGGGCACAGACGGGATAAGGCAGCACTGGAAGTTTGATGGGCTGTGTGAGCCACCTCTCCTCGCTATAACAAAATACCTGAGACCATCTTGTAATCCCAGTACTTGGGAGGCTGAGACAGGAAGATCCGGGTTCGTGGCCAGCCTCAGCTACTTAGTGAGGCCCTGTGCAACTTAGACCCTGTTTCAAATACAGAATAAAAAATAGGGCTGGGGGTATAGCTCGGAGGGTAGAATACCCCTGGATTCAATCCCTAGTACCACAAAAAAAAATGATGAAAGGTTTGTTTCACCTTGTGGTTTTGGAGGTTTCAGTCCTTTGTCACCTTTGGGCCTGTGGCAAAGCACATCATAGAGGAGTGTGCTACAGAGTAAAACTCCTTGTGTCATGGTGGTCAGGAAGCAAAAGAGAGGAAGAGACCAGAGTCCCACAATCCCCTTGGAGCACACACCTCCAATGTCCTAACTTCCTCCTATTAGGCCCCGCCTCTTAAAGGCTCCACCCACTCCCAACAGCATCACAGGCTGGGGACCGAGTACTTAGCACATGGGCCTTTGGGGGACACTTAAGGCCCAGCCAATAGCAGTGGCCCTGGTTGTTGTTATTTGGGGGATGGTGAGGATGAGTCACAAGACACTTGATGTCCAGGCCTGGCGTGGGGACACTCACCAAAAACTGTCCTGGCTGGGACAGATTCTCGGTTGAGCCAAAAGGATACCTGGGATAAGATCACCGTCATGATGCAGGGCAGGTAGGTCTGGATGACAAAGTACCCGATCTTCCTTTTCAGGTGGAAATGAGCCGTCATAATGGTGTATTCACCTGCAAGCAAGCACATCGGTGCACCTCAGTCTCCTAAGGCCGGGGAGTCCCGGCCCAGGGCTTCCTGCGCTAACCAGAAGAGTTCAGGGAGCCCCCACCACTCTGCCTTCAAGCTGCACAAGGATCCATTTGTATTATTTCAGTGAAAGAGAAGAACAAGGTACAGTTGTGAATTTCTTAACCCTTTTTCTAGAAGTAAGTTCTTTGACCCCCAGCCTGTGAAGAGCCTTTTCTGAGGATGCTTCCTCTAGGGAAAATCAGCTTTGTTTGATTCACTAATCCCTGGTCACAATCTGTGCCGCTCTCTAACCCGCCCCCTTGCCTGCTACTGCAGTCAGGATTTCAGGATTTAGCCTTGGCAGATAGAACTCGGGAGAGCTGGGAGCCCCGTGCGTGGACAGATCCTTCCTCCTTTCTGGTTGGGGAAGTTCTAGGGAGCTGGGGTGACTGACCCCTGTCCTCCAAGGTTCCGTGAGTGAACACAGCAGCCGGGGGGCACGGATCCTGGCAGCGCCTCCCTTCCACTGCCCGCCAAGGAGACGGGCATCTTCTTGTCTCTGAAATCAGGGGCGCTCCCTTGGGGATGTCCCAGTGCCTTCTCTGGATTTGCCTGGCTGTGTGGGAGGCGAGAGGGGACCTCCCGCTCTTTGCTGAGAATGATGCGGTCCTGACAGTTAACTGGTAAGGAGCGGAGGTGGGCGGCTTTGGGACCAGTCTCGTTGCTACCTGAATGTGCATCTCCCTGGAGAGATGGGAAGGATACGTTGGGAAGTTGAGGCTGAGCTGTGTTAATCTGTGGACAACATGCTGTTGCGAGAACTGTATGGAATGGCCAGAGCGTGGCGGGGAGTTGGGCTGTATCGTGGGCATGGGGAGGACGGGCTTGCAAGCCACTAACACAGACCCCGGGTGGGGTCTCCTCTATGAGGGGAGTGGTCTGCAGGCTGCAGGGACAGTGGGCAGAGTGTGGGGACGTGGGAGGCTGATGACAGCCCAGTGTCTGCTGTGGGCTTGCTTGCTAAGCTCCCTCGAGGCGGGCCAGCTTAGCATGGCCAGCTGTGGCTACTCCCCTGAGTGTCTTTACCCAAAACCTGTCCTTCATCAAGAGACAAAGGAACCAGGAACGTGAAATGCGGTAACATCTGTTGGCTTAGAGAAAGGGGCCAAAATTCTCAGCAATGCCTGAGACAGACGCACTACACTGTTCCCCCAGCCCCGGGACAGTTGAGAGGGGCCAAGTGCGCTCAAACATGGAAGAAAAAAACAGAGCTAAAGATGGGGTGGGGGCATGTTTAGTAGCAAGGACTGGATCTTTAACGAGGATTCCATTTTGCCCTTCCTTAACACTTGAAGATGTGAACTGCCTTTCTCCTTCTTTACAGTACGGTTTTAAAGTCCTCTCTTACTTTTTATTCTTCCTCTTGTTGCTTTTCATTTATTCTTTTGTTGGAGGCAGTAAAATCAGGTAATGATTTAGGAACAAAGGTGTTCTTTTCAGAATACAAGTGGGGGACGATACATCAGTTGTACATTTTTTTATACTTTCATTGGTATACTGTAATTACCCATCATAGGGAAGTTCAAAATGATACGACCATATGTAGGAGAATGAAATCAGTTATAAATTTTTAAAGAGCTATTTCAAACAAACCCAAGTGCAACCACCCTCTAGTAACACCACAATTCTTTACTCCAAACTTCTGCTATGCGGCCTTTTCGCTCATTTCCATAAAATCGGGCTCTTCCTGCTTCCTCTCCCCGAAACATGGCACCTGAATGGCGATGCTCTCCTCCTCCTGGCTCTCTCCCATCCCTCCAGGATGCCTGTGCCCCGGGACTACCAGCCAGCAGGGCCCTGACCCTGGGCATAGGCATAGCAGGGACTATGTCCAAAGTGTGTGCGTGTGCTCCTGCAAGCTGAGACACTGAGAACTCAGGCTGCAACTGGGGACCATTCCATCCTTTAGCCTTGCATTTCCTCGGCTATGTGGAGAGACTTTGTAGCCTGAGTCCCCTGTTCCACCCTTGGCACCGCCTGTGACCGCTAGGACTCAGCCTGCCCATGGCCAGGAGAACCTCTGACCACAGAACTCCAGAGGTCAAAAGCGTGCTATTCCTTTGGCCTCCCCACCCACTTTGTATCAGGGAACCAGTCCCTGGGGGTGGGGGCTCAGGCCAGCCCCCGCTTTGGGAATTAAGAGCATCTGCTTTCTCTTGGTACCAACTCAGCTGTTTCTTTTCTGTTGCTGGGTTGTTTATTCCTAGATCAACCCCCCCGGGGAACTGTCTAACCCTTCCCAGCAGGAGGCAGGGGTGCAGTCCTGGGAGTGGCCTAGGAAGCCCTGATGCCTTTCCTGCAGAGTCCCTGAGCATCAGCACTCCAGCCCTGGTGTTATATAAGCAGGCCGCCTCAGGCAGGGCCTGCTCACCGGCTTGCAAATGCACTGCAGATTAATGCCTGGCATCCCTTAATGCCCCAGGATCCTGCAGCTGGTGCCTCTGTGGGTGGCTTCAGGGAGGGGCCCGATGGGGAGCTCTCCTTTCAGCCAGGACTCACACAGAACAGCTGGGCCGCTGAGCACAGCGCAGCTGGCCTGGCGGCAGGCGTGTACTCTCTGATGTGGTCCTGGCACAGTGGGATGCGGAGCCCGGAGCGCTCCAGGGCTTTGGTTCTGCAGGTCCCCGGCAGCGCACCCCTCACCTGTACTGGTGCTGATGTTCTCGGTGCCCACCGTCTGCCCCATGAGGTGGTACTGGTTCAGTCTGGAGCCGTCCTCTGCCACCACCACAGACTTGGTAGAGCCGTTCGTCCAGACATAGACCACTTCAGAATTCGGGTAGGCATCTGTAGGGGAGGGGCAGAAAGTGTCACAAACACGGAATCGTCCCCAGCCCAGAAAATACAAGGATGTGGATAAAAAAAACAGCAGGAGAAATGATGGGGAAGTTTGGAAAGTCAGCTTTAAGTGCCCTAAAGAGCATGGAGGGTGGTCAGCTTAGGGCCACTGCAGCTCAGGCCCGTCCCATCCCCCACGGTCTGGGGGTTCACTGGAAGCCAGCGCCCCATGCTGCTTAGTGTGTATTTCCTCTTTGGATGCAGCAAGAACGAGCAGCAGCTCCGAGCTGAGTGCCTGTGTCCCTGCAGCTCTGCGACCTCAGTCTCTTCATCTGTAGCATGGGGTGATAACTGTTAGGGCTCTGTGATGACACGTGACCTACAGGGTGACACGTGTGCACAGAGCACCCAGCATGTTCTCCACTCTACACCTTCCTCTTTGTACCAGGGGACGGGGCCGGAAGGACTTGCGCTCCATGGTGTCAAACCAACAAATACGTCACCTTACATGGGCCAAGGCACTGTGCAGAAGGAATAAAGGTGCTGGAACTTAAGACTGGGGGATTATTCTAGATCATTCCACGAGGTCAATCTTACTGCAAAGCAGAACATGTTCTCCAGCCAGAGCCAGAGAGAGAGAGTCAAAGCAGGACCAGTGCACTCGACGGGCCGCTGAGTCCTGCCCCCACCTGAGTGAGTCCCAGGACCTCCAGAGGAGACCCAGCCTTGTGAGACCCAGACCAGAGATGCTGCCAGACCCACCGGCTTCCGCCTTACGGGACTGTGAGGTGACAGATGTTGTCTTCCAGTGGTGAGGTCCATGACCATCTGTCACAGCAGCCAGAGAAAACAGGTAGGGCGGGAAACAAAAAAGAAAAGTCCCCCTCCTTGAAAAACTGACGTTCTGGGGGCGAGAGACAAATATCACGCATAAAACATGCCCTACGTCAAGTGCCAGTGAATGCCGTGAAGAAATGCGAGCTCTGAAGCAGGAAGAGGTGCTGTTTCCTTTTATTTTGGTACTGGACTTTGAACCCAGGGAACATTCTATCTCCGAGTGACACCCCAGCCCATTATCTATCCATCTATCTATCTGTCTATCTATCTATCTATTTATGTATTTATTTATTTATTTACTTATTTAGAAACAGGGTCTCACTAAGTTGCTGAGGGTCTCGCTAAGTTGCTACCTCTGGAAGAGAAGCCCTTGCAAATGAGATGATCCAAGAACACCTAACTTAGGAGCTCCCAGGGCTGCTCAGGAAGCTGGCCACCTAGCCCTCGGGTTCCTGGAAGACAGTCCCAGGCAGAGGGAAAGGGAAGTGCAGAGGTCCTGGGGCAGGAGCATGCCCAAGGGGCCTGAGGGGGAGCCAGGCATGCAGTGAAGAGGACAGAGGAAGACCAGATAAAACAGGGCCTCTCGTGAAGTCCCACGTTTTCAATGCTGTGAATGTCTCAACCAAATGGACACAGGTGCATTAAAATAGGCTGAAATTCTTAATCTAGAGCTTATGTGTATTATTATCTTGGTATTATCACATAATAGCTGTTATGTTTATCCTATTACTATATCATAATTGTTGTGTAATTATTACATGTTATAATGTGTATGTAATTACGGTACATGTGAGATACTATATTTAAGTTTTTGTAAGTATCCCACATCTCAGAATGACAGACCAACATAGTTTAAGGCATCCGACTTTTCCTCTGAGCCAGGAAGACACCAGACAGAGGGTTAAGCCAGTAAGTGACCGATTCATATTGCTGCAGTAAACACATCACTGTGGTTGAGCGGGTCGGGAGAACAGAATGCACAGGGAAAGGGGTGGCAATGGAGGGCAATACTAAAATCATCCAGGTGAGAGACCACGGTGGCCAGAAATGGGGAGGAAATTAGAAAGCAGGGATACATTTGTTTTTGTTTTTGTTTTTTAATGTTCATCAATCAGACGTGAGCGTGGAGAGGAAGAATGCCCTTCGCTCTCCGCACTGAGTGGGGCGGCAAGCTCCCGCAGGGCAGACTGTGCGTCGGAGGCAGAGGCCTGCCAGGGGCGGCTGGGGCTGATGGGCAGGCAGTGTCTATGCAAGTCCCAAGTTCACGGCAATGGCCCCAGCGTGCAGAAGTCCTCTGAGCCCTGGGCTGTGGGCTCACCTGGGGAGCTCTGGTGAAGAAGGAAGAGGTGAGGCGGGGCTCCCCAGGTGCCCAGGGTCTAGAGTTTGGGGAGTTGCAGAGGGCAGAGCAGCAAGCAGCCACCACAGTGCGAGGACACAAAACACGTGCCATCCTGGGGCTGCGGCTGATGATGGCCGAGGGGCGGTTGGAGGCCAGCAACAGCAGCTCTAGGGGCTTTTGCATTCCAGTGCCCTCAAGTTCTTCAGGTAAACCGGGACACCTGCCCCTCGTCTAGTCTAAGAACCTGCTCCGATGCCACACGTGGCCCCGACACCTTTAGAACAAGGCCGTGTGCGTTCACTTCCAGCTACTTCAACAGAACCGTGACTCCTGACGGACAGAGCCAGGCGACATCCTGGACCAGAAATCCGAACTGCTTCAGGAGCGGCCAGCGGGTGGGCTAGAGAGGGGCCGCAGGGACCGTCGCCTTAGCAGGACATCATTTGCTCAGGGACTCCCCAGCACCAGCTGGCACATCCCACTGACAGCGCCTACGGCCGCCATGCCTGGGTCTTCAGCCAACAGCCCGGGCTTCCATTAGCGCTCCACACGGAAGAGCCGGGGAAGTGATCCAGGCTGCCTCTACCAGGCCGCGGACGCTTCCTTGCTAATGTGCATTGCTACCTGGACTCTTCTTCTATGTGTACACGGGCATTCAAAAGAGTTGAAAAACTAATAAAATGAGCAGGTGTACAACCAACACAGGGCCATTCCTGAGAACCACTCGCCACAGCTCCCTGTCCCTCTCTCCCAGGGGAGAGTTCCAAATGGTCCGCTTCTAGTTTCACATTCTGGGCAGGAGTCCCTGAAGGATATATTGTTTGTCTTTGCCCATTTCTATTCTGCAAAATCTGTTTGTGGTTGTGTGTGTGTGTGTGTGTGTGTGTGTGTGTGTGTGTATGTAGTCCTGAGAACTGAACCCAGGGGCATTCTACCTCAATGGGATATACGAGTTACACTCCCAGCCCTATTTTTTTATTATTTTTTAATTTTTATTTTAATTATTTTCTTTGTGTGTGTGGTACTGGGGATTGAACCCAGGGGCATTCTACCTCCAGGCTACACCCCCAGCCCTATTTTTTATTCTTTATTTTGAAACAGGGTCTCACTAAGTTGTGGAGGGCCCCACTAAGTAGCTGAGGCTGGCCACGAACCCAGATCCTCTGGTCTCAGCCTCCCAAGTACTGGGATTACAAGCATGTGCCACCACACCTGGCTTTTTTTTTTTAATTTTGAAACAGGGTCTCATTAGGTGGCTAAGGGTCTCCCTATGTTACTGAGGCAGGCCTCAAACATGTGATCCTCCTGTCTCAGCCTCTTACATACTGGGATTACAGGCATGTGCCATCATGCCTGGCTGTTTGTGGGGGTTTTTTTGTAATTATTTGGTTAGTATGTTTCCCTGATAGATTCTGATGGGCATACTTTCTGCCATGTGTGTGCTGCAAATGGGTAACTATTTCATTTCATTGGTGGTGTTATTTGGGGGGGAAGATAAATGTGTCTTTTAATGGAGTCAAATCTGTCAAGCTTTTAATTTACAGTTTGCTCTTTGTGAATCCCATTTCCAAACCCTCCCCATTCCTCCCTAGTACATGACACTTGGATTATGAAAGTTTTCACGTGTTGTCTTTCACAGCTATAGCGTTAATGACCTGAAGCTGACTTCTGGGTGCATTTCTGTATTTAAGTATCCTATACCGGCTTCCCAGGTAGCATTTCCTTGTGATCACGCCGTCGTTACTTTGTCCCCTCCCACACCTGCAGGACCTGATCGCTCATGTAAGACAGCATCCCAAGTGGGCTTTCTCTTCTCCTGGATCTCTGTTCTCTCCTCTCTTCCAATCACAGTGTGAGTCTTAGAACACCCACAGCTGGAAGGGTGAAGCGCTGCCTTTTCCTCTCACAGGGTCCTGGCTCTTCCTAGCCCTGTGTCCACCCATATACGTGTGACAATCAGCTTATCAAGATTCATCAAGATCAAAATCCAAGCCAGGTGTGGTGGTGCACGCCTGTAATCCCAGTACTTGGGAGGCTGAGACTGGAGGATCACAGGTTCAAGGCCAGCCTCAGCAACTTAGTGAGGCCCTCAGCAACTTAGTGAGACCCTGTTTCAAAAAATAAAATAAGAAAAAAATAGAAAATAGGGCTGGAGGTATATCTCAGAGGTAGAATGCTCCTGGGTTCAATCCCCAGTATCACAAAAAATAAAAATAAAAAAATTATAAAAAATTTCAGGAAATTTATATTGGAAAGCAATGGATCAATAGACTATAGGTTATAGATTGGCGAGACATGACATCTGAAATTGACTCTCTTTCATCATGAATATGATGTGTCTCCTCTTGTGTTCAGGTCTTCTATATTGAAATATCTTCCAATAAAGTCCTGCCAGTTGGTGTGGTGGTGCACACCTGTAATCCCAGTACTTGGGAGGCTGAAACAGGAGGATCACAGGTTTGAGGCCAGCCTCAGCAACTTAGTGAGAACCTCAGCAATTTAGTGAGACCCTGTTAAAAAAAAACAAATGAAAAGGGTTGGGGTGTATCTCTGAGGTAGAATGCCCCTAGGTTCAATCCCCAGCACCCCAAAATAAATAAATACACAAAGTCATATCCTTCCCTGTATAATCATCACGCATATCTTTTTGTTGGATGTTCTCCCTCTAGTGATGCTCAACACTCTTTTTCAGTAACCAGTGTACCCTGTCCCCAAACGATGACCATGTAGGAAGCCAAGAAGTTAGATAAAACATGTCCCCTAGAGCTCATTTGTTAATGTTTCAAGTTGATGTAATGGAGTCATGAGGGTTGTGATCCCAGCAGTGGAGTAATCCATTGTAATGGATTTACCTGAGTGGTAGCCGGTAGGCCAGTAGGGTGTGGCTGGAAGTGGGTCCCTGGGGGTGCGGCCACGGAGATAATATTTATATGGCTCCTCCTCCCCCTGCTCTCTCTCTTGCTTCTGGCCTCTATGATGTGAGGAGCACAGCCCACATGCTCTCCCTTTCTCTGCCACTTGCCGCCATGCCCTGAGATCCACGATCCCCAGCCTCACATGGACTAAACCCGAAACCATAAGAAAATAAATCTTCTTTTCTCTAAGTTACATGGTGGGTCTTTTAGATTATAGCTACAAGAATTTTGACTGGAACACCACCTTACAAGGTTACGGGGCCAGGGTGGGGTCAGAGCCATGAGAATTAGTGACAGGATTCTAATGTTGAGCTGCACATTAGTAAGGTATTGAACAGAAGTGAATAGAGTAGGCCCTGTGAGAACAATAGGCGAGCTACCATGGAAGGGGAGCTCAGCTGTAACTATACAGGGATGTAGAGTGATCTCCTTGTTAATCTCTTTTAGCAATTAGTGCAGACTTCTGTTTTCAAGTCTTAGGGGACACAGAAATGTGTTTCTGCATGGACGGCCTCAGAGCTCTCCGAATGCCAGGATGTTACGTTGTGATTTCCGTCTCTGCCGGGGACTGAGGTATCTTGGGGTGCCCGAGGCGTGGGGGTGATGTCGCTCTACCCCTCAGCGAGAGGCTTTCTGAATGTCTGGTCACAGGCTCTGCTGGGCATATTCTGCAAGTCTGATGGCTCCCTGAGTTCCATGTACATGGCAGTGAGAGCTCTTTTTCCCATTATGGAAATGTTTCAGGACTCTGGATATTCAAACACTATATGAGCTGAGCAGCCACACTGGGTTCCGGCCAGGTTAGAAGTGTGGATCAGACAAAGGAGGGTAATAGATCCCCCAGGCAGGGCGCAAGCCCTTGCTTCTGCTGTCCCCCGCCTGGCTCCCGCCTGTTCTCTGTTTTCCTGTGCACCTGTTCTATGGCTTCTCCGCAGCTCATCTGCCTCACACCAGGGAAATCTGCATTGTGCAGCTGGTCACCCTCAGAGGCCGGCCATGGCCCCAGGTTCAGGTGTCATGAACAATCTCTCCTTTCCAATTCCCTATCCACAGGGGACTGGGAGCCGGCTTACTGGGGAGAAGGAAGATGACCCCCACGGGCCTTGGAAGATGTAAGTAGGTTGGAGACTATGTCTCTCGAAGCTCATGAAGGAGCCCAAGGCTCGGGGAAGTAGGTCGGTGACGCAGAACAGATCTGAGAGTGAGGAAATGTCTGGAAATACAGACATTCATCTAAAAAGAGCATGGAAGACAGACAACAGTGCTTCCCTCATGCTTGACTGCTGAGCGATGCCAAGTTTGGGAAGGAAGAGAAGAACAGGCGGGAGGCACATGAGGAGCAGAGAAAAGGAGCGGCTCTGCAGGGTGGGAGAGTCTGGGGGTGCAGGCACTGCCTAATGAGAAAGCCAGGGTGCATACCGATGGGAGTCAGGGAGTCGCATGGCCACAGAGGCGGGAGTGGCTGCTGGGACAGTCCTGGCAGCATCCTAGTACAGGGTGCTTGTCACTTTCACAGTGAGAGGGGGTGGCACAGAGCTGCAGATGCCCCCCCTGGATGAGTGGCACATGGCCAGGAAGACACCCTTGTCTGCTGCCAACAGGGAGGGTCCAGCGATCTCTGGTGGGACTGGGGGCTGTGTCCATTATGAGAAACTCGCTAAGCATGAGTCTCCTCCAAGCCCATCGCCATTGTTGGAACAGGCAGGGTATTGCATAAAAACACTTACCTTCCAGTAGGGATGCAATCAAATAATAATTACAGGTACATAAAAGTTATTTGAAATCATGGCATGGGTATGATCTATGACACATTATCATAATGCATGTGTTTTTGCTTTTCAAACTGTTAAGTCTGCTGATATGGGTGATGTTAGGGGTGTTAATAACAACAGCAAGAGGCGACGTGGCCTCCGGCACGTCCAGCATATCACTTCAACATGACTGAGCCCTGCTCTCCTCATCAAATTAAGGTGGGAATAAATAGCCACTTGTGTCCATTTCTGCTCAGGTGTTTAGCCACCAACATGAAGTTCTTCTCCTTGGGTCAGCGGTATGACATTCAATCTTTAAGCTGGGACAGCAGGAAAGCAGGCAATCAGGTTTACTGCACTATAATTTGTCATGATTTAGAGCTTGGGAAAATGCAGCAATCGCCCTCCTCTGTCCATATATCAGTATAGTCCACCGAGAAAGTTTGAAACATTTTCACTCACAACTGACTTGGGAATTTATCATTGCCGCCCTTGAGGCTTCTCCCCCTCGGTGGACACTCTCTGACCTTTTCTAGCATTGTGAATCCTGAGGAGAAGGTGGCCAGGGCATGATCAACTTCTTATTTCAGAAGCTATAACTTTTTTTTTTACTAACTCTGAATGAAATAAGGAATAGTGACTCTAATGTTCATGACCAGAATGACCTTGAACAACCTCCTTGAGTTCTAAGCCTCTACTTTCCCATGTGTAGTTTGGGGCAAATAATATCCAACCTAAAGGTTGCAAAGAGGACTATGTGCACGCATGAATATTAGGTATGTAGTGTTACCTGTCACACTGTAAGTGCTCAGTAAATAGTAGCCAAAATGGGTCTAAGCATATGTTAAGAAGATTTTTTTGTTAAACTCAGGCACAACACAGAAAAAAGTTCAGACCTGGTGAACCATGACATATTCATATCAGACATTCAGAAACCTGTGGTTTGGATCACACAGGCTGGTGCTAAGTTGAAATATACTGGGGATGTTGAATGCAATCATAGAGTCATACTTCCACATGTGTGAAGGGACTAATAGCTCACTACATGTGTGCATAGACTAATGACTCACTACAGTGAGAGTTGCCCCTGATCTCCTGAAAATCCTCCTACTGGATGCCCACCAAAGAAGCCTTCAGTTCTAATTTAGTATATATTTTCATGAATCCATATATGATCTCATGACTTAATCCAATATTTAGTCCATTGTTCCACAAACAAAATGAACAAAAGAATTAGGACTTTTTCCCCCTTTTTCAAATAGTTTTGATGTGTTTAAGCACTTGCTTTCAAATGGAAGTCATGCCATTGTCTTTAAGAAATCTCCTTACAGACTCCAAAACATCTTTCTATAAGCTAAGGCTAATTTCAACCTTTGTTTGAATTCTTGAATCTAGAGGCAGCAATAGCAGGAATGTCTGTTAATTCGCTGCTGCAGTAGAGAAACCGGAGCATGTGGCTCATTAGAATAACGACATATTTGCATTCCTTTGTCTCCTAATAGCAGAGAACTGTTGAATTGGGTAATTTGAAACTCATTATACTATCACACTGGGCCTAGGCATACTCAGATGCCAGTGGTATGAGGGAGCAAGTTGGAAAAGCACCTATTTTTAGTAAATCCAAAAGATGAAAGACAAGTAAAAACACTTTGTTGAGTAGTGTTTCTTCTGTGAAAATTAGCATGTCCTGAGCTGAATCTCTATAAGTTGAGGAAATGTGGTATTTGTACAGTTTTTCTAGCTCTTCATCAATTGTATAAAACATGATATATGAATCAAATCCTTCTAATTGTTTTTTCCATATTATGTTAGTGATATAAACAGCAAATATACACAAAAGATCAAACAGCTGAATCTACTGAATATGTTTTCAAAATATCAGGCAATATAAAGTTGAGCTTGGTGGTGCAGACCTGTAATCACAGTACTTGGGAGGCTGAAACAGGAAGATCACAAGTTTGAGGACAGCCTCAGCAACTTAGTGAAGCCCTTGCAACTTAGTGAGACCCTGTTTCAAAATAAAAACTAAAATAGGGCTGGTATGTAGCTTGGAGGTAGAATACCCCTGGATTCAATCCCCAGTATCCCCCCCCACACACACACAAATCAGGCAGATATAAAAAAAATGTGGACTGACAGTTTAAAATTTCTACTGAGGTCAAGCAGTGTTCCTGCTAGTTTTATTTTATGTGGTATTTCTCTTATTTAATGTCATTGATTGTGCAAAATAAGAAAATCCCATGAGATGAGTATTTTTGCTTTGTATGGGATAAAGGATTGGATCTCAGTTGGCTATCAGGTATGCACTAACTTAGCAAAGACAAATTAGGTCGTCTTAGGTTATCACATGTTTTCTTTACCAAAAATTGCATTTGACTTGCCTATCCTGCATACCAGTACCATTAAATCTGGGTAGCACACTGACTTGAACTAATTTAACCAATTATAGTGGTTTGGATTTAGAATGTCTCCCTAGCCGTCACGGAAACAAGGTATCAATGCTGGAAGCGGGGTTCAGTTGCTAAGGAGGGGTACGTGGGGGTGTGGCCTTGGGGATGTAAGGTCCTGCTCCTCTCCCTACTCTCTCTCAGCTTCCTGCCTCCATGAGGTGAGAGCAGAGCTTTGTTGATTCTCTCTCTCTCTCTCTCTCTCTCTCTCTGCTTCCTGTCACCATGCCCCGAACTTCAGACCCTGGCCTCACATGGACTGAGTCCCAGAATCTGAGCAAATAAACCTTCCTTCTTCTAAGGTGTGTGGTCAGGTCTTTTGGATTCTAGCAGTGAGAATGTTGACGGAGACACCAATGAACATGGCAGCACTGTGGTATGGCAATAAATAACTTCAGTATTTTGTTTTTGATCAAATGAAAGCATAATCGTCCTCTACCAAGAATGGCATAATTTAAAAGTAGACAACTGATTTTCCTCTGAGGACGTGCACCACTAATCTTCCTTCAGGGATGTGAAGTAGTAATTCTCTCCCCCAACAAAAATTCTTTAGGGATCTTTAGCAGGTTTTTTGTCCCACATAATGATGTCCCCAGCCGCCCCATGGGAGCAAGTGCCTTCAATAATTGCTGGCAACGGTGCCTTTCCACTATACCATTTCCACCATTATGGCATTTAAGATCATAATTTTTAAAAAATTAATTTCTACCCAACTTTATTTTTGGCTCACCACACATACTTATTTCCCCTAATTCCAAAAATCCCTTTGGGATGGCAGAAGTAATATAAAAGAAAACTGCTAGAGTCAAAGAGGCTCCTTCCAGCTAAGGCAGAGAGACTGTTATGAGGTCACAACTACTAACTCTGCACACCCAGTGAAAAATTCCTCCCTCTGAAGGCCCTGGAGAGGGACCAAGTGTGGCCGAAACTGGGGGGGGGCACATAAAAAAAGAACAGAATTTCACTTAAAAAGCTGGAAGTCAGAGCTGCAAGGTTGAGATGGGATGCCTCAGTTTTGAAGGAGTGAAGAACTGAAGGAAAAGTGTGGCCATCACAACAACACAACTGGAAAGCAAGGTGTAAAATCCCCAACATAAAACAGCCACAGAGAGGAACCCCAGGTGTGATGTGTACCCATGTACATATCTGTACCCGCATCTCTAACTCAGTCTGTATTACGCATCTGCACCCATGGAGCATAGACCTACCAGCCCCCCAAAACTAAAAGAGTCAACTGAAACTTCAGCTGCTGCCTACCAAGGTAAGACAGTTTGGAATTTGATTTCAGCCAAGTTAACTTGTTATATATTAACAAATGTGTAAGGACCTTGTGGGAGGTCCTTGGGTCATTGGGAGTGCATCCTCACAGGGGACTTTGGGACCCAGCCACTTCCTTTTTCTCTTTGCTCTCTGGCTTGTGATATGAGTGTTTTTACTCCTACAATGATGTGCTTCCTCACTATGCACCCGAAGCAATGGCGCTTACTGGCCATGGGCTGGAATCTCCCAAATGTGAACCAGAATAAATCTTTTTCTCTGTATCAATTGATTGCCTCAGGTATTTTATTATAATGATAGAAAGATGGCTAATGAGAGAGAGAGAGAGAGAGAGAGAGAGAGAAGTGGAAAAACAAGAACAAGAACAAGAAGAGATGCTCTGTATAATGTGCGCATGAATACAAAGAGTAAAGAAAAGGAGGAAGCAAGGAAATATGATCCAAAATCTCCAGAAATTAACCCTAGCAATATGGAGCGATATATTATTTATCCAACAGTGTATTCAAAATAACCATCGTAAAGCTGCTCACTGAGGTCAGGGGAACAATATGAACAAAGTGAAATTTCAACAAAGAGAAAGTATAAAAAGTACTGAGCAGAAATAATGGAGCTGAAGACTATAATAACTGAGCTGAAAATTCACTAGAGAGATCCAATAGCAGACTGGATCAAGTAGAAGAAAAAATAATCAATGAACTCAAAGGTAGGTCACTGGAAATTATTCAGTCAGAGGAACAAAACCAAAAAGAGAATGAAAGAGTGAAGGAAGTTTAAGGGACTTATGAGACACCATACGTGGACCGATATGCACAGTGAAATCTCAGAAGGAGAAAAGAGCAAAAAAGCATATTCAAAGAAAAAATTCCTAAAAATTTCCAGGTCATGGGGAAGAAAACAAATAAACAAGAAGACCAAATCTATGAAGCCCATAGGATTCCCAATGAAGCCCATAGGATTCCCAAATAAGACAAACCCAAAGAAACTCATTTTGAGACACATTACAAACAAATTGTCAAATGTGGAAGACAAAGAGAAATTTGAAAGCAGCAAGAAAAAAACAAGTCAGGTACACTTGTGTCTATAAAACAAATAAGACAATGAGTGGATTTTTCCATCAGAAACTTTGGGGGCCCGCAGAACAGAATGGAAGATATATTTGAAGTACTAAAAGAAGTTTAGAGAGGCTAAAGAGCCTGCCCATAGTTACTTAACAAAGGAGCAGGAAGGCCAGGATTCAAATCCACAGTTTTCATAGTTAATCTCAGTGAGGGCATTCTGTTTCCACAAATGAAAACTTCTCATAGCTGCAGCACAAACAAATGGTATCAACAAAGAAAGCAGCCAGTTGCAGTGGCGCATGCCTGTAATCCCAGTATTTGGGAGGCTGAGACAGGGGGACCACAGGTTGAAGTCTGGCACTGGTAACTTAGTGAAACCTCGTTCAAAATAAAAAAAATAAATAGGAGTGGGGGTGTAGCTCAGAGGTAGAATGGCCCTGGGTTCAATTCCCAGTACCATGAATTAATAAATAAGTAAGGAAGGAAGTAAATAAATAAATAAATGATGGAAGACAGAGTAGCTTAGTTCTAACCCTTCTCCTAATATCTCAGAAGAGGAGATGGTGTTGTAGGTATTCATTTGAAGCCACTATTACCATGTCCTCTGTTTGGCACAGCTGAAATCCAGGATACCTAACGTATGTTGATATCAATAATGCGTTCAAGTAGTACAAATTTCTAACATGCCGAGTATTCTGGCTGAGCCATGACTATGAACATGACAAACAATGTCATTGCCTTTATGGAACGTTCTAGAGGAAGCGAGTCAACATGGCAATCATTACAAGGCAGCAGAAGTTACCGGCTGGGTGTTGAAAATTGGGAACCCACTCTGAGGAGGTCACTAGTAACCTGAAACATGAAGAAAAGAAAAAGGACTTCCAGGTGAAGATCTGAGGTGCTATAGTTTGCGTTTAGAAGGTCCCCAAGACCTCATGTCAGACAAGGCAGCCATGTTGGAGGTGGGGCTTGGTTATTGAGGAGGAGTCTCTGTGGCCGTGGGGACGATATCTTTCTATCCCTCCTCCCCTTGCCCACTCTCTGCTTCTGGCCCCCATGATGTGAGAGCAAAGTTCTTCCTCTCTCTCTCTCTCTCTCTCTCTCTCTCTCTCTCTGCTTCCCACCACCATGCCCTGGGCTCTGCAGATGTAACCTGGACTGAAACCTCTGAACCTCCACAACTGTGAGCCGACAAATCTTCCTCTAGGTGGCGGCTGTCAGGTATTTGGGGTCACAGCACTGAGAATGCCGACTGGACTATGAGGAGAACCATTTTCAGAAGAACACATTGTTAAGATTTGAAAGTAAAATGTCCCTTGGACCTCAGCCTCTGGAGGCAGCCATGGGGGGCAGTGGGTCCCAGGGGCTGTGGCCTTGGGTACTATATACGTCCATCTCCCCTCCCGTTGCTCTCTGCTTCCTGCCACCATGCTCTGAGGGCCTGTAGCTCCAGCTTCTGCTCGGCATTCAGTCTAAATGACTGTATATATAGGGACTGACATCTCCAGACTCATCAACCAATAAATCTTCCTCCCTCTAAGTTTTGCCTGGGTCCAGTGGACTGAAACGCACATCCTGGATTGCTCAGTGTCTCCACTCACGTTGTGCCAGCTTATCCTACTCTGTCACGTAAGCCGAGCAGGTGTCCCCGTTCTCATTTTACAGACAAGGAAGCTAGGGTGGCCAGGGAAAAGCACGTGTTAGTCTTCTCAGTGGCATCCTGTCACACGTATAGTGAGTCCAAGTTCTTCCGAATGAACGCGGAGTCACTCACAAAAGCATATCCACGGTCCTTACTTGTGAAAATAACTTACAGCTGCCAAATTTCAGTGGGCACGCGTGGGCATCCATCGGGAAGTCCTCCAGCTGCATGGGGCACTCGGCGGAGATTGTCAAGCTGAAAAATAAGGAGAGACAGACCTGTCAGTGGCTCACTGACCATCTATCTATCGAGCAACCGCTTCGTCACTCTGTCTCAGAAAGCCATATTAAGTACTTATTTTAATTAATTTGTGTGTGTGTGTGTGTGTGTGTGTGTGTGTGTGTGTGTACACCCAGGAGCATTCTACCTCTGAGCTACACTCCCAGCCCTATTTTATTTTATATGTTTTATTTTTGAAACAGGGTCTCATGAAGTTGCAGTGGGTCTAAGTTGTGAGGCTGGTCATGAACCTGCAATCCTCCTGTCTCAGCCTCCCAAGTACTGGGATTATAAGCATGGGCCACCACGCCTGGCTTAATCATTTATGAAGTTGTTTAGAGTATCCTCACAAAATTACATAAGTGTGTGTTACTGGTATGCAACAATCAGAAATAAGGCTTATATCGAACCTGCTCAGGAGTTCTGAGGCTTGGTGTGTGTGTATGTATACATATATTACTGCATATTAAACAACATAAGATGCCCCTGAACATTATTTATTCTTTTTTTCCAGTCCCTTACCCATCATTATCTAATAAACTTTCCTTAACAAGGCGGCAAATATATGCATTTTCCAAAATAGTTTCTGAGCTCAAAACATGCGCATGGAGGATAAATGCACAGTCAGATTTTTACCAGAACTGGTATACTCATGTTTAATGGGCTGGTTGAAACGGTACTATACGTGAACTTGTGTTACAATAGCAATGTTCTGGCTGTTTGGCCCTGAGAGCTGCCCATCTTTGGAAAAATCTCTATACTAACAACATTTAAAGGTGGCATTCTGACAAGGAAGATGCACCACAGAATCTGCTTTCAGCAGAATATGTGTATGTGTGTGTGTGTGTGTGTGTGTGCGTATGCATGTGTGTGTGTGCATGCTTGTGTGTGTGTGCGTGCATATATGTGTGTGTTTGTGTGTGTACATGTGTGTACATGCGTGTGTGTGTGCATGCATGTGTGTGCATGCTTGTGTGCAAAGACAGGTGGGTAGAAATTAGCTGACCTACAGAAAAAAAACTCTAAAAATGCTTTAAATGTTTAAAGTGGTTCCAGTAAAGACATAAAAAGACCGCGATTTCTACAATTACCATCTCAATAACTGCTATCATTACAGCCTCATCGATTATTCCTCTGTTTTTATGGCGCTCCTTACAATAAGAATTCCAAACCTCAGAAAAGTATACTTGGCCTGTAACAGTGTCTCTCCTCTAACAAATGAAATAATTATTCAGTTAAATCCCCCAATAGCAAGTGTGTCAGCTTCAGTGAGAGAATACATTTAAATATTTTATGCCTTTAAGCATTCCAACAATGACCTACGCTTGTATCTCTAGATAAGAGGGAACTTCTATTCCTAGGGGTTTTGAAATGTAGGTTCCTTGATCTATGACCAACCTCCTCCTCACAGCATTGAGATCAAAGCTCTCTAGGAACGGTTGACTGCCATCGCTCAAAAGAGCCTGCAAGGTCACTGGCTCCAAACCTTAGCTTTTTAGACAAAGAAAATGAAGCCCAAAAGGCTAAGGAAATTTGCCTCTGGCAAAAGTTCACTGAATTACTGGTAGAGCCAGGATTCCAGTATTTTTCCAAAGGTCCAATTCATGTTTTACTTCCAGTTTCTAAGACAATTTAAACATTTGCATATTGAAGCCTAGGTCCCATTTATGAACAACATCTTAATTTTAGGGTAAGGAAAAGGGCGTTTTGTAGGTTGAGATGATCATCCTAATGGAGCTCTTAGTATGCTAGATTCACTAGAGGGCTGTCTGCCTAACAACAGCCAGCAGCTCACAGGCTTTGTGATACCGGGGACTCACGAAGTTGCAGAGGGCCTCACTAGGTAGAGAGAGAGAGAGAGAGAGAGAGAGAGAGACACGGGGAGAGAGAGAGAAAGAGAGAGAGAGCTGAGGCTGGCCATGAACCGGATCCTCCAGTCTCCGCCTCCCAAAGTACTGGGATTACAAGCGTGCGCCACCACGCCCTTCGCAGGTGGGAACTCTTGAAGCAAGTTAAAACTGCCTTGGTCCAGAATAACTTCACTGTTTACTAACCGAGTGACCTTCGTAAAACCGCCTGACTCCTCTTGTCCAGTCTTCTTACTTGAACAAGAAAGATAATAGAGCTGCTTTTCTACTTAGAAAAAAATAATTGACAGGTAGGAAAAATGGGTTCAATGCTTTTGGCCAACATCAGACGTTCAATGACAATGAGATAATTAAAGAAAGTTCCAAACTGGGCATGGTGGTGCACGCCTGTAATCCCAGTACATGGGAGGCTGAGACAGGTGAATCCCAGGTTTGAAGCCAGTGTCAGCAACTTAGCAAGACCCTATTTCAAAATTTAAAAAAAAAATAGGGCTGGGAATGTAGCTCAGAGGTAGAATGCCCCTGGGTTCAATCCCCAACACCAATAGATAAATAAATAAATAATAGTCTCCAATTCCACGTTGATAGTCTCTTCAGATCTGAGACTTCCTCAATCTTATGGAAATACTGCATCTGTGCAATAGATGCTAGGAAAAAAAATCTTCGCAGATTGATTTAAGACTCTTGGGATGGAAAGATTATCCTGGATTATCCAAGTGGGACCAATATAATCCCTAGGGGTTTTATAAAAGGGAAACAAGAGTAGGTGGAAATTTCCAGAAGTAATATAATCCTGCCACCCCCTGGCACACCTTATCAGTTCCTTTTGGGGCCCCTCACCACCAGAACTATAATGCAATAAAATGTGTTCTATTGAGTAAATACGTTTATGATAATTTGTTACAGCATTAACCGGTAACTAATACAAGTGCTGGGACCTGGCAGAGGGGTGCTATGATAATAAAACTCCTGAGAATGTTGGCTTTAGAATTTGGCAGTGGTCAGAGGCTGGAAGGATTTTGAGATACGTGATAGATAAAGTCCACCTTGCCGTGGACGGACAGTGAATAGAGACCTGGATGTCAGCAAGTCAGTGAGGACTTACACAGAAGGAAGGGGCAGGTAGAGAGAAGCTATAGTTTCTCAGAGAACAGCTAAATGGCCATAAACATAATATCAGGAGAAATACGGGCATCAAAGGGCCTGCAGGTGAGGCTGTGGGGGAAATGCAGAGCGTGTTATTGGAACTATAAGAAAGAAGATCCTGTGACAGTGACAGAAAGCTTAGCTGAATTGTTCTGACAGTCATGTGGCGCGTGCAACTTCCAAGAGATTGTAGTCGGCTAAAGAATGGCCCCCGGCACTCTAAGGCTCCAATCCTTGGACCATAGAAATGATACCTCACATGGAAAGTGGGGTATCTGCAGATGGGAATTAGTTAAGGGTCTTGAGACGGGGAAGCCCTTCGGGTAGGCCCTATATGGGATCACAAGAGTTCTTACACAAAAGAGGCCCAAGGAGAATATAAGCACAGACAGCGGAGAGAAGGTGAGGGACACACAGAGAGATGGGAGGTGTCATGTTGCTGGCGTGAAGACACAGGGAGGAGCCCCAGTCACGCGATGTAAGACTCGTGGTGTAGGAAACAGACAATGACTCATTCCCAGAGCCTCCGGCGGGAGTACAGCCCGGCCAGTGTCTCCATGTGGCCCGGAGAAACTCGCTTCAGAGTCACCGCCTCCAGAGGCTCACGAGCATGAATTCGGGCTATTTTATGCCACCAGGTTTGTGGTAATTTGTTATAGCATCACAGCAAACTAACACAATGATGAGATTGTATACCTGGGTGAGGAGATTTCCAAGCAGTGTGTTGAAGTTGTGACCTGCTTTCTTTCTGCTTCGTATAGTAAAATGAGAGAGAGTGGGGGGGGGGATTGCTAACAACAACAAAAATAGCCAGTTTTGATGATTTGGACAACTCCCAGCTTGTCCACATTGCAAATGAGACTATAATTATGATCTTCACTACCAAGATGGCATGGTCTTAAGAGAAAGCCAGGCTGGGTGTGGTGGGTCATGCCTATAATCCCAGTACTTGGGAGGCTGAGACCGGAGGATTGCAAGTTCAAGGCCAGTGCATGGTAACTTAGTGAGATCCTGTTTCAAAAATTAAAAAGGGGCTGGGTGTGTAGTTCAAAGGTAGACTCCCCCCCTCCCCCGCGTTCAATCCCCAATACCTAAAAAAGAGAGAGAGAGAAAATCCAGGGTGTGGTAGGGCAACCTCAGAAAGATCAGGAGGTTAGAGTACTGGGTTGAACATAACACTTTTGGAGAAAATTAGATTTATGGCTCATTGGTCCCCTCAGACATGTAAGCAGGAGCCAGGAATGGAGAGGGGCTTGTCCACAGAAGATGGATAGAGTAGCCTCTTGTCTAACGGCACGAATGTTTGAGATGAAAGAGAGGCGAGAGGCCCCAGAGATTCTTGACAATTTTATTTATTTATTTATTCATTTCTATTTATTTATTTTTGTGATATTGGGGATTGATCCCAGGGCATTGTACCTCTGAGACACACCCCTGCCCGTTTCTTTAATTCTTTATTTGGAAACGGGGTCTTACTAAGTTGCAGAGGGCCTCACTAAATTGCAGAAGCTGGCCACGAATCTGTGATCCTCCTTTCTCAGCCTCCAAGGACTGGGGTTACAAGTCTGCACCACCACACCCAACTTCTGACTTGACAATTTTATATCGGCAGAAACACTGCCAGCTTGGACTGAAAGAGATCAAAGAGGCCCCAAAATGAAAGAAGGCGGCCAAATTTCCAGCATTCTAGAACCCTAGCCAGCATTTAGAATAATGTTTTGAAGAAAAGTGCATTCAGAAGCTCAATGAACTTTATTAAAAATGAACTTTTTTGAACATAATCATCGAGGAGTCAAAAACAGTGTGTGTCTGAGCCCAAGGTTACAGTGGGGGGATTGTGCCCCTCTTTGTCCTGACGTGACCTGCGTCCTGGCTGCGTACTGTGATGGTTGAGGATCCACTGTGATTGGACTTGATAGGAACCAGAACTGTGGGCCCGGGTTCTTTCTGGCACTGGTATTGTCCCTGTCCTGGTTAGTCTGCTTCTTCCCTGGGGATTTTTACCTTAGCACTAACCCTGGGCCCATCCAAATCCAAGGGAGGGGTTTTGCTTGTGATAAAGAGAAGCAGAGAGGCCGTCCAGCAGGGGTGCAGGGAGGATGGGAGCACACAATAAAGAACCAGAGAATGAACTGCATGCTGACCCAGTTGCGGCACAATAGGATTTAAAACTCAGCGGAGGCAGCCTTGTGGAAACTCAGGACTTAGCGCATTATCTGAAGTGTTCACGTCTCTCAAATAGGATTCTATTAAAATGATCCAGGTTTTTACTTATACAATTACAGAATTTCATGCTTTTTTAAAAAAAAATCTATTATCAAGAAAACATACATGCCTTTTGAGAAATGGATCCAAATTCTACAACTTACTTCAGGCTTGAGTTAGATTTTATAAGGTTTTTTTGTTTGGTTTTGCTTTGTTTGTGTGGGGGGGGCACTGGGGATTGAACCCAAGGGTGTTCTACCTCTGACCCCCAGGCCTATTTTATTTTTTGTGTTGAAACATGGTCTTGCTAAGTCACCGCATGCTGGTGGCCTCAAACCTGCAATCCTCTTGTCTTGGCCTCTCAAATACTAAGATTACAGATATGTGCCACCTGGCTTTTCATAAATTGTTTTTAGGCTAATTAATAGATTTTGTGTGCTTGAACATAATAGGGAAGAGCATGACACATGAGACAAACCACCAGAATTGTACCGGGTTGAAAGTTTTCACTGAGCTTTGCAGTATTTATTAGTATTTTCATTTGCAGCTTCTGGGACGATGTCAGCAATTCTTATTTATGTTGGGAGAACGAGCATATGTTTGATAATTTTGGAAAGCTAGAACATTTCTTATTCAACAGAGACATAAGCTTTATTGATCTGCTTTGATTAATATGACTACTTATTTTTTTATTACTCATGTTTTCCAAGAAGGCATTGTAATGATGAATGTGAAAGTGGAAAATTTTATTTAATTTTTTTATGTGTTCATATACCCAGCCATAAATATACCTTAACAGATCAAATGTGGGAAAATAAACATAAGCTGAGTGATAGAAATTGCCTCGAAAGAGGAGCAGCGCAAACATGGTGCAAAAGCAGTTTCTTTCTCAAAATGAAATTCAAAGTTTAACTTTAAGAAATTCGGGTATATTTTAAGGATAAATCATAAAACCACCAATAGCATAACACAGAAAAAAGAAGATGGACGAGTTGGTGGAATCAAACAGACCCAGCTTCTACTGCTCAGAATTCTGAAGCCCAGCTGGACATGGCGACGCACACCTGTAATCCCAGTATTTGGGAAGCTAAGACAGGAGGATCACAGGTTCGAGGTCAGCCTCAGCAACCAACTTAGCGAGGCTCTTAAGGCTGGGAATGTAGCTCAGAGGTAGAATGCCCCTGAGTCCAATCCCTAATGCCAATAAATAGAAAGACCTAGGAAGACCCAAAGCTCTGAGCAACTTAGCAAGAGACCCTGTTTCCAAATAAAAAAAAAAAAATAAAAAGGGCTGGAGGTAGAATGTTCCTAGGTTTAATCCCCAGCACAATATAGAAAAAAAGAAAAGGAAGGAAGGAAGGAAGGAAGGAAAGAAGGAAGGAAGGCTGGCTGGCTCTGGAGCCCAAATTTCCCACTCAAGGACATTTTTATCTTACAATACTCTCAAGTATTGACATACCAATATAAAATATGGAGCCCAATGTATGACACCTAGTCAATGCTTTTAAAATGCTAGGGAAGAAGTTAAGGTGATATCAACAAAGTAAGGGACTCCAGAAATCTATACATCCATTAAAACAGCCAATGACCTGACAAAAATCAGAAGCATCAACTTTTTTAAAAAATTCTGGAATCTATGACAAATCTTACAATAATGAGAGGGATACTTAAGAAGAAAATATATCTGAATTTCAGCAAGCAAGATCTGTAGCCTTTTAACTCACCCTGCACTCCAGCTCTACCTTATGTCTTGACAACAGCAGCCCACATTCCTGGTGCAGGCAGCTGGTAACAGGAGCAAGATGAGCCTCATTTTCAAACAACGTTAGCCCTTGTTGTGATGCGTCTGGGGGTTCCCTGAATGACTGGCCCAAGGGCTGCATTGTTTTACCTGCGTCAGAGATTTCCCAGGCAGAGGTGGATTTCTTGGTAGCATGGGTGGAAAATATTTAAAAGCAAAGGTATTTGCCCCAGCCTACTGGAGCAAGTGATAGAAGTTGGGGCAAGCAACAGACAAGCAAGAAGTAATGCAGGAAGAGGCAAGAGAAGGAGATCCTTGGAGGGAACCCGGGCTATAACGCTCCCACGAATTCTAGGGAGTTTAGGAGGCCACATGCCCAGGACAAGATATAGACTAAGAAAAGACATTGGAAACTGGGCATGGGGGTGCATGCCTGTAATCCCAGTACTTGGGAAGCTGAGACAGGAGAATCACAGGTTGGAGACCACCCTCGGCAACTTAGTGAGACCCTGTTTCAAAATAAAAAATAAAATAGGGCTGGGGGTATAGCTCAGAGGTAGAATACCCCTGAGTTCAATCCCCAATACCAAAAAATAGAAAGACCTAGGAAGACCCAAAGTTCTCATCTCTGATGAGACTCCTCAGACACAGCACATGGAGTCTATAACGAAATTGTATGCAGTCTGGGTAAGCTTTATTAAAGGAGTGTTGATTGAGTCATGCACACAGACTCCATCTACAAAGACCAAGAGAATTTTTTTGGTGCTTTTCTTTTTTCATTTGGGGAGGGTGGTTTTGGTTTTGGCTCAAGGCAATTAAAAAAATCTGTCAATAACTACCTGACCATTAAGCTACAGAAACAGTGGCTCTACATGACAATATGGAATTTACAAAATCAGCTCAAAAATTCACCAAAGTAGCTGGGTGCGGTGCTGCACATCTACAATCCCAATACTTGGGAAGCTGACATAGGAGGTTCGCAGGTTCGAAGCAACTCAGCAAGACCCTGTTTCAAAATGAAAAATAAAATAAGACTGGGGTGTAGCTCAGAGGTAGAATGCCCTCTGCAGCACCAAATAAAAAAAATAAGCATTCAATAGAACCCACAACTATCATAAAGAAAAACCACTTTGGAGGTAGGAGAGTATAACTTCCAGAATGATATTAAAATACTCGTAATGTCAATTTAATAAAAATTAAGAGGCAACAAAGGAACAGGGACATCTGTTTAAAGTGAAAAGTAAAACAACAGAAACTCTCCCCAAGGACAAACAGACATTAGACTTCCTAGCAAACAATTAAATCCGCGCTGTCTTAAATACCAAAGAGCTAAAGCAAACTTTGCACGTAAAAATAAGAGGAAACATAGGGAACCATGTCTCAACAAACACAATATCAAGGAAGACATGTGTTGCGAAAAAGAATCAAAGAGAAATTCTAAATGTAAAGCAAACAAAAACAAAAACTGAAGTGAAATATTTGCTGGATGGTTTCAACAGCAGATTGAAAAAAAATTCATCAAACTTGATAGAAAATCAAAGAAAATTATCCTATCTGAGGAGTAGAAAGAGAAAAGAATGAAGAAAAGTGAGCAATGGCTAACAGACCTCCAGGGTACCAACCAATAGTGCTAAATGCACTGGGAGTCCCAGAGCAAGAGAAAGGGGCAGAAGGAAGATCTGAAGAAATAGTGGCTGATACTGTCCCAAATTTGCTGAAGGATATACATCTAACCTCTAAGCAGCTCAATGAACTCCTAGTAGGAAAAGATCAAAACAGACCCAGACTAACACACATTATAATCAAACTGTCAGATGCCAAAGATGAAGGGAGACTCTCCAAACCAGCAACATGGAATCAGTTCATTATGCCCAGAAGATCCGAAATAATATCAACTGCTGGTTTCCACCAGAAACTATGAAAGCCAGAGGCAGTGCAATGGAATAGCAAATACGTTGGAAGGGGGGAATAAAAACTATAATGAAGAATTCTATTGCCAGCAAAACTATCCTTCAACAGGAAGGAGAAGTTAAGATAATTCACATTAACATTAGTCATTAGGCAACATTAAATATCAATTAATGTAACCCATCACATCAACAGGTTAAAGAAAAATCACATGATCACATCAATAGATGCGGAAAAGGCATCTGAC
The DNA here is from genome assembly GCA_004027185.1 of Glis glis. NCBI lineage: Eukaryota > Metazoa > Chordata > Mammalia > Rodentia > Gliridae > Glis > Glis glis. The sequence goes on along the minus strand of PVJS01000140.1, from coordinate 7,613 downwards.
AAACCCAATACATTCATGATAGAAAAACTTCCAGAAAACTAAGACCATAAGGTAACTTCCTTCACCTGATAAATATTATCTACAAAAACCTACAGCTAACATTATATTGAATGGTGGGAAATTCAAAGATTGTTTAGATCAGGAAAAAAGCAAGGATGTCTTCTCTCAACTTTTCAACATCATACTAGAAGTTCTTGCTAATGAAATAGGAAAAGAAAGGAATTAAAAGGTATAAAGATTGAGAAGAAATACATAAAATTGCCCTTAGGCACAGATGACATGATAGTCTACATATAAAATCTAAACGAATCACAGCAACAATGATAATAATAATAACAATAATAATAATAGAACTTCTGGAATTAATATGCAAGTGAGGTGAGATTGGTGAATACAAGATTAATATACAAAAGTCAATCATCTTATATATCAGCAATTAACAAATTGGGTTTTAAAGACATAGCTGGGCGTGGTGGCACATGTCTATAATCCCAGTACTTGGGAGGCCGAGGATCTCAGGTTTGTGGCCAGGCTCAGCAACTTAACGAGGCCCTCCACAACTTAGTGAGATGCTGATTCCAAAGAATAAAATAAAATAGGGCTGGAATGTAGCTCAGAGGTCGAATGCCCCCGTGTTGAATCTCCAGTATCACACACACACACACACACACACACACACACTAAAGACACAATAACATTTTACGTGAGCATCCAATAATGAAATATTTAGGCACAAATCTAACAAAAGATGGACATGATATATGAGGAAAACAAGAAAACTCTGATGAAAAAGGTCAAAAAACTAAGTAAGGGGAGAGCATTTTCCATGTTCATGTGTTGGAAAATTCAACATCGTCAAGATACCAATTCTTTCCAACTTGATCTACAGATTCAATGCAATTCCAAACAAAACCTCAGGAAGTTGTTTTGTGGATTTTAACCAACTGGTTCTAAAATGTATCAAACCTCCATTCTCTTTAACTTGCATTTCTCTGATGATACTCTTACTCCCCAGAGAAAACACTAAGAAAATAATTCAGAAGTACACAAAGAAAAAATGGCAATCAAAATGGTACCCTGGGGGAAAAAATCAAAACCAAAAGAAGGGAGAAATAGAAAAATCAGAACAAAATGGATTAAGAAAGATAGAAAGCAAATAGAAAAACAAAAGAAAAAAAACTTTCCTTGTCTGAGTATGTTAAATGTACATGGATTAAATACTTCAACTAATAGGCAGAGATTGGCAGAGTTGATAAAGAAATATGAACTAATTACATATTGCAAACAGACACATTTTAGTTCCAAAAATACATAATAAAGTTGAAGGTGAAAGAAAGCAAAAAAGGCATTCTATCCAATCCATCACCAGAGAGAGCTTGAAGACAAAATGTGTTAGAGGAGGCCAAGAAAGAAACCCTATAATAATGATAAAAAGCTCAGTCCATCAAGAATATCTGGAAATTGCAAACATAAATAAGCCACACAATTATATTTGCCCCAAATATCTGAGGCAAAATGTGACAAACTTCAGAAAAAAAGTCAGTAGTATGAGGAGAGTGGGAGACTTCACTCCCCACTTTCACTAGTGGGTAGTGCATCCAGAACAAACATTGCGTAGACGATAGGGGACTCAACTAAGTTACCAACCACCCGGACACGCCACCTAACAACCACACAACACACACTGTTCCCAAGTGTGCGTGGAGCACTGCCCGGGGAAGACCATCTGTTCCTCCAGAAAACAAGTCTCAAATTTAAAAATTCTGAAGTCACACAAAGTATCTTTTATTTTTTGACCAAAAATGGAACACAACCAGAAATCAGTAACAGAAGGAAAACTGAATATGTGAAAATTAAGGAACACATTCCTAAATAAGAAATGGGTTAAAGAATACATCATAAGAGAAATTGGAAAAAAATCTGAGATACATGGAAACAAAAATATAGCCTATCAAAATTTTATGGGATACGGTATAAACGGAGCTCAGAGTGAAATAAATAGCAGGAAACACTGACATTGAAGATGGAAGATCTCACATCAGTTGCCTAACTTCACATATAAAGGAACTAGAATAAGAAGAGCAAGCTACACCCAAAGCCAGCTGAAGGAGGAAACAAGAGAGATGATGAATAAAATAGAGAATAGGAGTACAACAAAGAATTGGGTGCTCATAGAGAATCTTGGCATGTCACAAAATGGCACTAGGCGTTGGGTTCCCCTTGCTTATCTAAAAAGACACATGGTGTTTGTCAGGCTGAGACAGGAGGATCGCAGGTTTGAGGCCAGCCTCATGCACTAACTTAGTAAGATCCTGTTTCAGAATAAAAAATAAAATAGGGCTGCAGTGTAACTCAAAGGTGGGACCCCCTGGGTTCAGTCCCCAGCACCACACACGCACACGTACACCCACACACACATAACAAACAACACACACACACACACACACACACACAGCCTATGGGGCTGGGGGCATTGCTCAGCGGTAGAGTGCTTGCCTAACATTTGAAAGGCCCAGGGTTCCATCAGTCATCAACGGGTAACTTGCACGTCTGTCAGGTGTGTAAAGACACGGATAGACAGGACGTGGACACAGCCAGTGCTGCGGAGGACCACGGACCCGTGGATGTATTTACATCCCACACAAGGGCCCGGCCCAACAGCCTCCACCACGCCGCCCTCATTTAATAACACTCTTCAGTCAGATTGAAGCCCATCGCCTGGACACACCCACCCACCAGAGTCACGTCCACCCACAAACACACACAAACACTACACAATCACACACAACATGGAGCCACATACCACACACTCACACATACACCACAATCACTTTCACACCCACACCCCACCCACATACACACATCTATACAAATACCCCACTCACACCACACACTACACACTACACACTACACACATACCATACAGCTACACAATCACACACACACACATACACTGTGAATACCTTCACACCTACACCCCACACACACACTCACATCTGTACACATACCCCTCACACCACACACTACACACTACATACATTCCATACAGCTACACAATCACACACACACACATACACTGCGATCACCTTCACACCCACACCCCACCCACACACTCACATCTGTACACATACCCCACTCACACCCACACATACTCACATACATACCCACTCACACCCCACACATATACACACTCACATATACACACACACACCCCAACCATCACACACCCATACCAACATTCACATATCCACATATGTGGATACCACATGCATACCCTCACATGCATACCCTCTTACACACTCCTCTGATGCAACACATGCTCCACATACTCACAAACCTACACACTCACACACTACATCCACACCCTGTACTCACACACATACTCACACACTCACACACCCACATGGACTCACATGCGTATCCACACATACCCACATACACACACCTCTTACACACTCCTCTCACACCACACACACACACACTGACACACTCACACACCACATCTACACCCTGTACTCACACAAACATGCTCTCACACACTCACACACCCACACAGGCTCACACATACCCACATACACATACCTCTTACATACCCCTCTCACACCACACACTCCACACACCTAAACACCACACACTCACACACACACAGCTCCTATTCTAGCAAAGTAACTCCAGTCTGATTCTCAAGCTCTTCGTGCAAAGCCTGGGGGCCCCTCCGGCAGCGCCCTGGGTCACGGGCTTAGAGGAGGGCTTTCCGGCTTTCCTGCAGCCTTTCACACTGACTCGGGGGTGGTGGGTGCAGGCAGCTCCATGCCCGGGAGCCCTGGGGCTAAGGACTGGCTTCCTGCGGCTCTGGGGCAGCGTGGGAAGCACCGCACTTTAAGGCCCGCGCCTCTCGGGGGCGCTCTAGAGCGTTCCCGGGCCGGTTTCCCTCCGTGCACGTCCTCTGGCGCCACCTGGTGGAGGACAGCTGAATAAAGAGTACAGCTTCCTGGGGAGGTTCTTAGGATGTAAAAATAGGGGTCAGTAGGTAGTTTGGGGTGCTTGGGCTTTACTGATGAATGGATACCTGTGTATTCACTTTCACCAACTTCCTCTGCCTGAGCTGTGCACTGGGATAATGAGGGTACCATGTTCTTAGCGTGTTATGCAGATTCGATGAGTTTGTATTTCTGAAGCGCTTGGCAGGTAACAAAGGCTACATGCACGTTTGCAAATTAACAATGTGTGCATGCATGCTTCTGATATGCTGACACTTACCAAAATGTATAACTACAATGCACCAATAAATATAATAAAAAAATTGGCAGATCCGATCATGTGGTCCTTTCCATTCAACATGACAGAGTGCCTAGACCTTTTTTTTTTTCTTTTGGTAAGGCTCAGGCTGGAAACCTGGAGCTGAGACCCTAGGCACTAGTCCAGGGACTTTCCACCTACAACCCTCCCTCCCACCAGGAATTCCTCAGAACCTGTCGAAGCGGTGCCCTTCCCGTGCAGGGGGCGCTCTGTAAGAAGGTCCCTGCTTGGGCAGGGGAGCCCATCGCCAGCCATGCAGGAGTGACAGCAGGAGCCTGGTTTTTCCCTCCTGGGACTGAGGGTGCCCCAGTCTTTGAGAGGCCAGGACCCAAGAGAACTAACGTGGATGGAGATGTCTGTTTGCAGAGGATACTGTGGTGCTCTGTGTGCCCGACTATGGATGGGCTAGATTGAATTGACAGAATGACTGTGTACTACGAGCCTTCACAATAGACCAAGGAAAGTTCTGGTCATGTTTTCAAATCCAATATGCAAGATATATGTGTTCAAAATGACTGCATTTGTATTCTGTGTGTGTGTGTGTGTGTGTGTGTGTATGTGTGTGTTGCTAGGAATTGAACCCAGAGGCATTCTACCTCCCAGCTACACCCCCAGCCCCTTTTATTTTTTGTTTGAAACAGGGTCTCACAAGGTTGCTGAGAGTCTAGCTACATTGCTGGGGCTGTCCTGGAACCTGCGATCCTCCTGTCTCAGCCTCTCAAGTGCCAGGATTGTAGGCATGCACCACCACGCCGGGCATGAAGTTCACTAAATCCTAGGATGTAGAATTCATGGCTATGGCAGGCTGACTGTGTATGGGATTACACAGAACACATGATCAGGACATGGTCCCTTCCCAAAGACGCTCAACAGGGAACCAGGGAGCTCAAATCAATGTGCCAAATGATCTGACCATGATCAACTCAGGGTGCTGGGAAGCCGGAGACTGGAGAGCTGAGCCAGGTGATGGCAGGCTGCAGAGTGGCCAATTCGAGGGAGCCCCTGGGAGGAACCTGGGTGCTCCATGACTGAGGAAGGAGGGAGGCTGGCTGCATTCCTGCAGGGGGCTTGGTGGGAACAGAAATCAGAACAATGAGGTGCATGTCGGGACCCTGGGCCCAACCTTGGGAGCAAGTCCATTTTAAAGGAATCAGCAACAGCCGGACGTGGTGGTGCACACTTGTCATCCTAGTACGTGGGAGGCTGAGACCGGAGGATCGCAGGTTCGCGGCCAGCCTCAGCAATTTAGTGAGGCCCTCCGCAACTTAGCAAGATCCTGTTTCAAAATAAAGAAGAAAAAATAGGGCTGGGAGTGTAGCTCAGAGGTAGAATGCCCCTGGGTTCCATCCCCAGTATCACAAAACAATAAATAGATAGATAGATAGATAGATAGATAGATAGATAGATAGATAAAATGAATCAGCAACAAGGGAGTTCAGTGAATCCTGCCTCAAAGGGGAGGAACATAGCTGACGTTACTAGAATCCCTGAGATGAGTTCCTGTGAAGCACGGTTTAAAAAACAGCCTGGTTGCTAATCGCATCTCACTAAAGGGGCTGGCACTTCATTTTCGCAAGTGAAGTGTCGCAGAGGAGGAAAAAGTAGAGGCGCTCCCCATCCCACTGTTGGTGAGAATCGGATTGGCACCAATCTCTAGAGAACAATTTCAAAATACATACCAAAAGACCTATCTTTTGTCCAATTCCTGGAATTTATCCAATACATATATTTATGTGGGTGTGACACAATGTGATGTATCACAGAGGGAGGGAATGAAAATAACATGAATTTTTGTTACAAACTACGTAAAGATAAAATGCCCACATGACGGAATGGAATGGATCGCGAAATTTCAGAACAACCTTTAAGACACAGGGAAATGTTTTCCATATATTTTAAATGATAAAGCTACTTAAAAAACAGTTCTCAGAGAATTAGACCACTCAAAAACCACAGGAAGCTGGATGTGGTGGTGCATGCTTGTAATCCCAGTACTTGGGAGGCTGAGACAGGAGGATCTCAGGTTCAAGGCCGGCCTTGGCAATTTAGTGAGGCCCTCTGCGACTTAGTGAGACCCTATGTCAAAATAAAACATAAAATAGGGCTGAGGGTATAGCTCAGAGGTAGAATGCCCCTGGGTTCAATCCTCAGTACCCCCCCACACACACACACTGTAGGAGACGATGTGCTCATACAGAAATACACATATCTATGCATGTCTGTCTATACACATATACATGACACACATCAAAGTATTAACACTGATTCTCATTGGTCTTGATATGATATTTTGTGATGTTCCAGCTTTTCCAAATCTTTTTCTTTCTTCTTTCTTCCTTCCTTCTTTCCCTCCCTTCCTTCCTCCCTTCCTTTCTCCCTTCCCTTTCCTTCCTTCCTTCCTTCCTTCCTTCCTTCCTTCCTTCCTTCCTTCCTTCCCTCCTTCCCTCCCTCCCTCCCTCCTTCCTTCCTTCCTTCCTTCCTTCTTTCATTTTCGCAGTACCGGGGATTGAACCCAGGGACATTCTACCTCCGAGCTACACCCCCAGCCCTATTTTTTAATTCTCTATTTTGAAACCAGGTCTCACTAAGTTATGGAGGGCCTCACTAAGTAGCTGAGGCTGGCGGCAAACCCGAATCCTCCTGCCTCAGCCTCCCAGGTACTGAGATTACAAGTGTGCATCACCATGCCTGGCTTTTCCAAAACTTTAAATCATAGTTTCTTGCCATTATAAAATAAGTGTTTCCTTGAAATTGCAAGATTCAGCTAATATATCGGTTGGTTCCCAAAAGTCGTTTTTAATGAGACAGCTGGTATGTGTATGCATAGATAGATATACAGGCGTGTACAGGAATGCACGCACATCTCAGCGTCTAGTTAAAACACACCTAACGCTCTATGTAGAATTTCCTTCGAGTCTATAATCCATACACTGAACATGCATAATGCATCTGAATGTATATAATTTCCTCCACGTAAGTTACTCGTAGGTTGTGGCCCACTTAATGGCTGGGGCCGATCACTAAGCAAAAAACGTGACCATGCTGCCCTCCAGTGGCCATGCAAGGAATGTGCATGTTGACTAGCACTGCTCAGAAATAAGTGTCTTTTTTTTTTTTAACATACATGCACACAGCTCTTGGTGTCCCTCCCCCCCACCTCCCCCCCGCCTCCCCCCCACATGTAGCACTGAGAATGATGTTGGCATAATCTCATATATACACCTTGTTTATGACAGTAATTCCATGGATTCACTACTTTCTTACCCTTACCCTTCCCTTGTACCCCTTCCCTTGCACCACTGAGGGTTCTCCAT